>WEIV01023288.1:246278-319090 GCA_013390005.1 Calyptomena viridis
GCATCAGGCAAAGCATCGCCAGCCGGTCGAGGGAAGTGATTGTCTGGCTCTGCTCTACACTGGTGTGGCCTCACCTTGAATATTGTGGCAGTTTTGGGCACCACAATATAAGAAGGATGTTAAGCTACTGCAGAGTAGAGCCATAGGGCAACAACGATGATAAAGGGCAACAAAGATGGTGAGGAGCAGCTATCACTACTACTATCACCAAAGATGGTGAGGAGTAGATGAGGTCGTTTATTCTGTTCAGCCTGGAGAAGAAAAGACTGAGAGGAGACCTCATTGCAGTCTACAACTTCCTCATGAGGGAAAGAGGAGGGGCAAACACTGATCTCTTCTCTGTGGTGAGCAGTGACAGGACCCAAGGGAATGGCCTGAAGTTGTGTCAGGGGAGTTTAGCCTGGAAATCAGAAAAAGGTTCTTCACCCAGAGGGTGGTTGGGCACTGGAACAGGCTCTCCAGGGAAAGGGTCACAGCACCAAGCCTGACAGAGTTCAAGAAGCTTTTGGACAACACTCTTGGACACATGGTGTGTCTCTTGGGAATGGTCTTATATAGGGCCAGGAGGTGGACTCAGTGATCCTGATACTAGCTCAGTTGGTTAGAATCTGATGCTAATAGTGCCAAGGTTGTGGGTTCAATCCCTGTATGGACCATTCAGTTAAGAGTTGGACTTGATGATCCTGGTGGGGCCCTTCCAATTTGGCATATTCTGTGATTCTGTAAATATGTCCCACAGCAAGATAGCAAAGAATTGTCACACTTAAGGTAAGAGCCACAACCAAGCAAAACAGACAGGTTGTTACTTTTAGGAAAACTTATCAAGTCTATGCTCTTTGGGAGTGCAAAATTTTGAACATAATAGGAGAAATAGAAGAATACTTCATATTCTCTCACTTCCTTTGTGAAAAAAAATAAATGATTGCACATTGGAACAGTGTAGCAATATTTGACATTTCCCTTAAAAGTTGTGTTAGATCATGCATCTCGTGCTGTGTGTTGTTGCCATGTGTATTTAGGCCCAGACAACAGCCTGGAATGGGCTGCTCAGGGAGGTGATGGAGTCGCCGTTTAAGGAAAGACTGGATGTGGCACTCAGTGCCGTGGTCTAGTTGTCATGGTGGTCTTCGGTCATGGGTTGGTCTCGATGATCTCAGAGGTCGTTTCCGACCTAATTGATTCCGTGATTCTGAGTGGGAAGAGGTGCTGTCTCCTTCGACACCGCGCTCGCTCTGACCACGCATGTCTTCCCAAAGCAGACATGTCATCACAAGGGACAGGCCTTGGGATCTCTCTTGTCCTCTCCTGCAGCACTCCCCGGCAGCCACCCGGCCCCTCCGCCGCGGCGACTGCAGCCCTCCCCGTGCCGGGCTCGGAGGACAGCCGACGCCGCTTTCCAGGCTCCTGCTGCAGTGGGTGGATCCCTGGGAGGTGCCAGCCCCCTTCCCTCCCCTTCCCCTTTCCCCCTCGGCTTGGCGGTGACGAGGCGCCTGAGCGCGGCAGCATCTTCCCTTGGCTCACTGGGGCGGGGAGGAGGAGCCGCCGCCGCCTGCGGGGAAGGAAGGTAAGTAAGCTGCGGAGGGCGGCGGGGAGGGAAGGGGAGGGAAGGGAAAGGGGTTGGCTCCCCCCCTTCCTTGTGCTTCGCTTCCCCGTGCGGTGGGGAGCGGGGCTGGGGGAGGGCGCTGTCGCCCCCGCTGCCTGTGCTGGGCCGGGGTGGTGCTGTGCTCCCCGGGGTTGTAAATGGCCGATAACGGGGAAGGCGAGGATGTGTCTGTGTGTCTGTGTGTTTGTCTGTGTGTCTGTGTCTGTGTGTCCGTGTCTCCACTTCTATCGAGAGTTACGTTTGCTGTGGTGCTGGAGCCCGATGCCCGCAAGTGTGCAGAGATGTGTGATGGTGGCAACACCTTACACAAGCTGAGCTTGGTGACCATTTGTGGTTTAAAGGAAGAGAAAGAATACTTTGGAAATCCGGGATCGTTAATTGTGTGGGAAACGGGAGGATTGCACAGTGTTTCCTTTGGAGGTGAGATTTCTGGTATCAGTGGATTCCTAATATTGGGCACAGTCAGCAAAGAGGTTTTACTCCAGCTTATGAACGGAGTAAGATCTGTACGAAGTCATGCTTGTGCACCATCAGAAACCATTTGGGCTAAGCCAGTGTTCCTTCCATACCTTAAGGGAACTTACAGGAAAGATGGGGCAAGACTACAAGAGCATGTAGTGACAGGACAAGGGGGAATGGGTTCAAATTGAAAGAGGGCAGGTTTAGATTAGGCTTTAGGAAGAAAACCTTTACTGTTAGGGTGGTGAGGCACTAGAACACGTTGCCCAGGGAAGCTGTGGATGCCCCATCCCTGGAAGAGTTCACAGCCAGGTTGGATGGGGCTCTGAGCAACCTGGTCTAGTGGAAGGTGTCCCTGTCCATGGCAGGTGGATTGGAACTATGTGAGCTTTAAGGTGCCTTCTAACCCAAACCATTCAATGATTCTGTGAATCTTTGTTGGAGGATATGAAAGCAAACATGGGGTAAAGGAAACATGGACAATCAATAGCCCTGCTGAATGTGGGTAGGAGAGATAATACTGTCCAGATATGAGAAATAAATGTGGAAGAATGATGCAGGATGTGAGTGATGTGATGGGCCCTAAAATAGCAGGAAGAGACTGTGTGGATAAAAAAAAAGAGTCAAGTGTATGTACCATTGCTTTGAGGAAATAAAATTATAAGAGCTTTTGATGGTGTCTGCCACAGACCACAGGAGTTGGATTTGGATAAGAATAACACTTAGGGAGAGATACTATGAGGAGTTGTGTCACAAGTGGATTTCTTTCTTAGGTCATAGAACCACAGGCTTTAGGTTTGAAGGGACCTTAGTTCATCTCGTTCCAACCGCATGCCATGGGCAGGGATGTCACTCACTAAACCAGGTTGTCCAGGGCCCCATCCAGCACGGCCTTGAACACTTCCAAGAATGAGACATCCACAACTTTTCTTGGCAATCTGTTTGTGCCCTCACCACCCTCTGAGTAAAGAACTTCTTCCTAATATCTAATCTAATTCTGTCCTCTTGTAGTTTAAAGCCATTCCACCTTGTCCTATCACTATTTGCCTGTGTAAAAAGTTACTCTCCCTCTTTTTTACAAGGCCCTTGTAGGTACTGAAAGGTCACAATGACATTTCCCTGGAGCCCCCTCTTCTCCATGTTGAACATCCTAGAGATACAGATAATGACATAATTTGGGGACATAGTAATCCGATTGATCTTACATACAATTGCTGTAAGCTCACCAAAAAAGCACTGAATTGCTTTAGACTTGCTCTCAGTAAGCAGTGTGAAAAATTCTGGGAAGAACTGATTTATTAGTCAGCTAGTTCACATTTGAATCACATTTGTAATTAGATTAAATAAATAGAAATAAAATGGGTGAGTAAACAGCGATAGGTTTGAAATTCTCAATTTTAGAAGGACAAAGCTTGAAAAATCAGGAGGATTAATTACTGATGTTGTACAGGAGTCCTGAAGGCCCTAGAAGTAAAGAAGGTACAAAGCTGATTTATGACGAAGGTAGAATCTATTTGGAATTATATCCGAAAGATGACAAAAGGTCTACTGAAAACAACTTCTACCCATCTCAAAAAGGATTTTAGGAATGAAAAGTAGAAAAAGATAGTTAAGCAAAAAAAAAAAAAAAGAAGAGATAAAGTGCAGGTCTTCAGTGAGAATTGACAAAAGTAATTCTCAGTTAGTTATAGACAATTGTTTTTTAAAGCTTATTTAGTCATGTAGGTAAAATAGATAGAAGTAAGATAGAGATAATAAAGTAAGTAAGACCATCAAGTGATAAAGTTGAGGTAAAATGACCTTGGCATCATGATGCATATGATCAGTTGCAGTTTGAGGGGGATTACTCCAGTGGGTAGTTTTAGTATTAGATGTTTAAACTTACATCACAAAGAATAACAATTTTACTTTTAAAAAATTGGGAAGCCTCTATGTGTTATGTCTAATCCAATGCTCTTGCCACTTAAAGTTCAGCAGCTCCAGTATCAGAAAACTGTTGAATATACTGATGGACAGCTACAGAATAATTTACTGGTAGAGAAAGTGGCTAACTTTTGATATACATGTTCTTTTTGCTATTGTATCTCTCTCTCTCTTCTCTAGTATATGGTATCTTTTTATGCAGACAGCTATAACTATAAAAATTTAAACTATCAGAATTCTTAACTCCAGGTATATAATACCTGTGATATGTGTGTGTGAGTATATATATATACAATTGATTTTTTTCGGTATGTATTTATATATATGTGTTTGATGTATATAGCTAGGAAAATTCTAACGTCGTGTCAGGGAAAGATTGCACCATCTTCCCACCCACCCAGGCGTTGCATACTGGGTTCATGGGAAGTGCTTTGGCAAGTGCCCAGTGTTACAGGGATGCTGCAGACAGATTTGTGCTGGAGCTGTGCTAGACATCGTCTTGAAAAAACTCTTGCTGACTCAACATGTAGCTGTCTTAGCTGTAGACAGGAAACTTTATTACAGATCAAGGTTCCAATTTGCAGAAAGACTGTGCTAAACTGAAGTAAACAAGGAATATAGGTGTAGTTTAGTAATGCTTATGTTTAGGTTTTCTATTAAGGCTTAGAACATTTAAGAAGAGATATTTTATGAATTAGAGCTTTTAGACTAATTAAGCGTAGAACAACCTTCTGTGGACATCTGAGGAAGAGATTAAAGTTTAGAACTGTAGAAACTGTCAATATTTCTTTTTTAACAGCTAGAACAGACTGTGAGGTCAAGGATCTGACAGCTAGACCTGATGTATGGCTCAGCATTTGGCTGGTTCAGGTAACTGCAGGCTGCTAGCAATTTAGGCTAGGTCACATCTACTTGGAGGGGTCATAACAAATTGCATTTGCCTGCTGTTTTTCTGTTACTGCAGTATAGTATGTATGATTACATATTAACAGAAGGGATCTTCCCAGGCATGCTGTTCCTATGGCATTGAATTGATGTTCAGTCAGGCTTCCACACGCAGGTACAATAACACCTGACATCTGAAGCTAGGATGTGGTTTATCCTGAAGAACTTGATGATCTGTTAGTGTTTCTTTTTTCTTCTGTTTTAAACATTTTCCTTCTTGTTGGGGAAGATTATGTTTTTCAGTTCCTTCCACTCTTGTTGCTGCAAACAATCCACCATTCTACATCAATGGTGGTGATAGTTCTAAAGCAGAAAAAGTAACTGGAATAAGCATGGGAAAAATAAACTTAGTATGGCCACTTGTCTTACCATCATAGAGGACTTTTAACAGTCCTAGGTGATTTTCTGAAAATCGAGTTAGACAAATTGTCTTTCTAGCCCAAAATCCCAAGGTGAAATTTTTTGGAGGTGAGTGGAATGTGTCCTGGGAATCTATCTATGATTTTTCAAAGCAATTTTGTCACTTAGGACAGAAATTTTACACCAGACCCCAACATCTGTTTTTAAACTATTGGAGAGTTGAAAAATCATGCCCTCTGCTTTCTATTCTATTTTTTCGCTCCTTTAAAAACATTTTTCCCTGATATATTTGCTCTTTATCACAGCGGTATTGAACCTGTATGGAGGGGGTTGCTAAACATGAGTAACAGAGCAGTGTTCTCACTATTTTCCTTACTTTTCATGTGCCCACGTTTCTTTGTGTGTTGTTTATATCTTATCCTTCACTGCTTGTGTTCATGGCAACCAATTTCCTTTGGGGGTTGATGAGTTTACTGAAAAGAAAGGCTTTGCAAACAGGTTTCAATCATCTAGCTCCAATACATCATACTACGGGTAGGTGAACCTCTGAAAACTTGAGTGAGGTCATGCTGGAAGTCCATCCCTGGAGCCAACAGGTGGAACTGGATGTCATGTCAAAAGGGTGGTTGTGTCTGACAAGATGTTTCTGACTAGAGTTTTGCATCTTGAGATTGAGACAATAAAGCTGTTTTACCTCAGATAATTTTAATTAGAAATCTCTATAGCAGTCGCCTACCTTGCACGGTTAAGGATGTCAGTCTTTCAGACTGTGAATACTCCTACCTTTAAGAGTTTCTTGGATCTAGCCTCTAAACTGCATGTCTATTTGCTTGTGCAGTTAGTAGGCAGACAGTGGAGCTTGTGTCAGGCACCAAGAATTCACAGTCTGGTGTCATGAAGCAAGAACAGAACGAGAGAAGATTGTGCTTTAGTTGAAGTCAGCAGTTTTTCAAGCCACTATTTCTTTTTCACTATTTTCAAGACATTATTTCTCAAGGTCTGCAATTTCTTGCTTGTGGAAAATGCTGCATCAATGGAAGAATGAATGACAAGCTGAGTTCTGTCAATTTATTGTCAGCACTGGGCAACATACATGGAGAAGGAAGATGATTTTGAAAATAGTCTTCCTAGAAAGGAATGTGACCTGTTTAGTAGGAGTACATACTGGCAATATTACTGGTCTGATCTCTCCTGCAAGATTGCTTGGATGAGGTAGCATCATATCATGACTGCTCCAGTAGCAAACTGCTGAGAAATCAGGAATAGAGAAAGTTAGGTTCCTTTCCTAAAAGTCTCATTGAGTCCCTTTTTTTTTCTGTGACTTTTTCCTCCGAATAGTTCCTAAGCCTGTGGTTTAGAGTCCTTGGGAAAGAAGCTGCAGACAGACCTTTGATTCAGCAGATGAGATTCATAAATGCTCAAGTTAAGTGGGAGGAAATAGTAAGTGGAGTTGTGAAAATTTTTGTGTGCTCGCCAAGTTCCTAGAGAGAGAATCTACAAGAATGTTTACATTCAAATGAGTCAGTGAACCTGTTTAAATATTTAGGGTTAAATAGTCTTAGACTGCTAAGAGAGTTTGTCTATTAGAATTAGTATTTGTGTTCCTTAACTCAAACTTATCTGTGCCACAGAAGCAACGTGTGACTTAACCAAAGACCTGTCATGGCTGGACTGAAAGGAGGGTCAGAACTTTCAAATTCCAAGACCTAAACTCACACTGCCAGAGTATGCTGTCCAGATTCTTAATTGTACTTGGCTTGCAGATAAGAGATTTGTGAAAGTTTAATATAAATATTTTTGTATAAAAATGCCTCAAGAAATGGATGTTTACAATAATGATGTTTTCTGCTTTAGATCCGCACTTTAGAATTTTTGGGGGGGTTGCACAGCTAGTAAAAATGATATAAAGTTTTAATACATGGGAAATATTTCTTACTTACCTTTTTACTTCCTGAAGTAAGTATTGTACTATTATTCAAGTGTAGTGGCTAGCTATTTTAAAGTAAATGTTTTTAGCAATTATATGAATATTTTAGGATTTAGTACATGAACAAACCTCTGAAATAATTTGGATATGTTTTTCTTCTGTACCTGATTTACTGAAATATACAGTTCTATTTATTTTTTATGAAAGTGTTGATTTTTTTTGCTTCACTCTGCATATACAATGGTTATTTTTCTGGAGGGAAATTTCTTACGAGTAGGAAAATATGAATCATCACTAGTAATTTAAAGCTATATGGGTAAGAATGATACTTAAACGGGCCTAATATTTTTTTATCTGCCTTAATTTTTGGAATCCCAGGACGAATTAAATCAATTACAGATTTTTAGAAGGAACACCTTTGCAGATGTAGACATGTGGCAATCAGTATATACTTCTATTAGAATACATGAATTTGAATAAAAGAATAAACTGGTATAATTTGAGTCACCCCATGTACTCCTCTGGCAAACTGAAAATGGAGTTGCAGGGTAATTTTCTCTTAGTTACAGAGAAGATAAAACAACTTTTGAGTTGCAAGGACGTGTAACTGATCTTTGTTCTTGAAAAGTCAGGGCAAAACCGTCAGTATGTTTGTGGGACTCTGAAAAGTGTTGAACTGGAGCACCTTTTATTGGGTAACTGAGGTGGTTAGATCCTAGCATATCTTTCTTTATACTGAGAAACTGCTTTTAAAAAAGTCAGACTATGCTTTTGTCTGAACAGATGCAATAGAAGTGAAATATTACAACCCGAAGAATTGTGGATATCAGTTACATATCAAATGGCTTGAGAAAGAAAGTGTGAAATTCTACATTTATTTAAATTAGAAAATTCATAGTTAATATTTATTCCCTTGGGGGGCTGATTGTAGGCTAAGGATGCCCAGGAAGTGGGTAACATACCAGCATTGCTAGGGAGTGCTGGAAACTGATGCTGTAAAATGTTGGATAACCTTGATAATCAGTTTCACAGTAGGACTACTCACATACTTAAATGTTTCAGAACTGTACTTCAGTAGAACAGTCCTGCTCAGGCTGAGGTCATGCCAAAGGCCTTGATTATGTGAACTGTTTCTAGTTTAAGTAGAGATAATATACACAAATTCTTGTTGTTCGAACAAGTAAGTATGTTGAAGAAAAAAAAGAAAGTAAGAAATTGCTTGACTGCAGGAGCTCAACAAGTTACCCTGTTTCCATGGGGTTGTAAAGCCTGGGAAACAGCTGCCTGTGCTCATTCTGGGCTCTGCCCAGTTGCTCAGGCGTAACTGGTGCCATTTAGTTTTTAGCTGCTGCTCCAGCTTGGCGTGGATTCCCTGTAGGTCCTGTGTCATATCTGCCAGCACCGTTTGGTGTCAGGGATCCCCAAGGTCATCTCAAATAGCAGTAGGTGCTAATGTGTAGGCAACTGAATCATCCCTTTAGCCTTCTTGAGTAGAGAGTATAACTTAGCTTCAAGTTATTTCAGTTTGGTTGTGTGTTTGAGCCTTAAGCTCAAAGTCAACATGGACAAGAGAGTAGCTGGGCTTTCACACATGAGCTGAATTTATCATTTAATATCCAAACTAAGTGTATAAAATACACTGCGTGTGTAGATTTGTGGGTTTTGTTAAAGCTTAACAATGTGCATATACAGTATAGCTGAGCTGCAGCAATCGTTTAGATTTTTGTTCATTTTAAGTAAAATTTAAATTATATTTGTTAAATCATGAACATTTAGAATACTTAAATCATACTAATTTCATGTATTTTGTGTCCTTGGCTTAGGTCTTATAGTATGAAGTTCTTAAGAAACACACATAGCAGTAAGTTAGGTCATTTTATGCAGCTACATTTAATACTTCTTTTAGTGTGGTATTCCTCTGAAAAGTAACTCAGTAAAACGGTAGCTTATTTGTTGGATGTTATTCTACTTATGGTAGAATTCTATAGTACCTATAGAATTTTACAGACATGTAATTTTAGGTCAAAAGCAAGCAGATTTTTACCTTTGTCTGAACCAATGTACCTCAAAGAAAATGATGTGTACAACTTACTTGTTGAATGAAAGGCTTTCAGAGAAGAAGCTTCAGAGCTGCTTCTCATTTTTGCAGTTTTACTGACTTTATGTTAGTAAATAATGGTAGGATAGTAAGGTTGGGCATTTTTATTTGTGAAGAAACATCTGGTCTGAAAGTCTGTTTATATTGATAACGAGAGTCATAGAAATTATACAGGTAATTGACAGGGTTGGCAATATTTTTTGAAGCAGAATGAATATGTTAACAACTCTAAGTAAACCTGAAAAGACCCAAATATTTTTCTAACATTGATTTTGAGAATGCAACTGGAATAAAAGTATTTGAAGGCTTATGGCAGAAATGGAATCCTCTGACCAGCGTGCTTTTTCTTTGCAGAAAGAAATGCCTTGAAGAATTATGTCAGCAAGGCTCTCAATTTATTTTTAGTGCAATAAAAAGACATTGGAGTATTGTGTTCATAAAACATCTTTCTTTCCTATCACAATCTGATTAATTTTATTACCTGTTTTTAAAACAACATTTTCTTCAAGAATTAATATTTTATGTAAGACTATAGAAGTGCAGAGTCTGTTTAGCTGATCATTGTACAGTTGAATATAAAAGCAAAACTGAGTGAGCTTTGTTTCACTTGTTTTCTCACCCCACAAAATTAAATAGTTCTGGCTTAATATTGTGTGTATAGTTTCATAATGTAGTGTTGCAGAAAATTGATACGGTGATTTTAACCACAGTTCTCTATCTGCAGGGGGACACAAACACAAATCCATATGGAGGATGAACCTCCTCCTCAAGGAGTCAGTGCCAAGGTCAGTGTGAATTTGTATTGAGAATTCTGTACTGCTCTGCTCAAAAGGAAGAAGCCATTTAGCAGTAGCTCAGTACATGTTAGTAGCTTTTAAGATAGAGAGAAAACAAAAGCTATAGGTAGAAAAAAGGATACTAACACAAGAAATCTTGCTTAAGTGATCCACAAAGTATCGGAAGAACAATATATTCACATGATTCAGGTCTATATCCTCAGATTCTGATCTAACTCTGTCTTTCATGACTTTGTGCAATATAATGAGGGAACTGATCACTTATGGGATATAAATATTGGCAGACCGATAGTTTAAGCTGGTTTTCATTTTCTTGAAACATAGTGGAGAAGTGTGCTGGGAGAAAGTACTGAAAGGTGAGAGATTAACTCTTACTGAGTTGAATGTAACTAGTGATTCCAGAGACGGGGTTTAGATTATGGATATTTTGTTGTCTGATAAAGTTTTTGTTAAAAAAAATTGTATCGTATGTATTTCCTTGGGTGATTATTATAAGATTAGTTGGGGATTTTTTTCTTTCAGTATATTTTTTTAATGTTGAGAAATGCTACAATTTGGGGGGGGTTGAACTGTTAATTGTGAGGGTAGGACTTTGCTTTGTAGAAGGAAGTTACAGAAAAATAACTTTTTTATTTAGAATGAATGGGTTCTGACCCACTGAGCACTTGGAATTTAGAGCCCACATTGTAAAGAAACCGATACATTATTTTAGTAAAAGAATCTGTACAAATTAAGGACACCCTGCCTGTCCTTTTGAACCTCTGGCATCATCAGTCTTGAGCAAAATGGGGTGCAGTTTTGGTGATGCAACTGGAAATTGGAATGCTATGTTGTTTTCAGTATTCATTATCATGTGTTAAGAGAGCTTGAATTAATTAGAATTAATGCTCACATCTTGACATAAAACAAATGATTCTGCAAACACCAGATGAATGAAGACTGATTCCGTGTGGATTCTGGTCCTTACTCTCTTATAACCCTGCTATGTGCCATGGAGCACAGCCTTTGCTAGGACTAGCTTGGACCTACTTGCTCACTGACATATTTCATAACATAATGTCTATTGTCCAGCTGCCTGCTGCTAAACAGATTGTGTCAGCAGAATCTTACTTCCCTTTCACTTGCAAATTTGGCTGAGGTTGGTCAGTTATTTGCTGTGAGGAGACAGAAGGAAATGGTGTATTGAAAACTGCAGCTTTTTTTCATGAAGATGACCGATCTTCCTTTCCTCTCCTCAGAATTATATAATAAAGAAATGTGTGATTAGCTGCTATTTGTTTCTTTAAAATTAAAAATTAAAAATTAATTTTTAATTCAGGATTAATTTAGGGTTCATTTTTTGAGTTTTGAATGCTGTCTGTATTTCTGTGTACATTTTTTAATAGTAAGAAATGCTAATTTAAAAACCAGTATCTTTATTACTGGCATAAAATGCTTCAGATTCCAAACTAGAATTTATTCACATCTTTGTTTTAGTCAGAGGTAGAAAAAAAAATGTAGTGTAACAGATCATTTTATAAGTCTGAAAGAATTAGACTAATGATGCAATCCTCAGTGTTACATGGTGAAATACTCATACCTGCCATACATAAAATCTCTTCTTGCTTGTCCTGTGATCTGGCAAGTAAATCTGCTTTTCTGTCATATCCAGAGTACGTTTTAATTTTGGTAAAGAAAATTTGATGCACATGCCATGCAGAATTTGCTATTAAATTTTGATACCACAGCATGTTTCTGCTTTATGCTATGCTAAAGCAGTAGAAATGTGTGGAATTCAGACATTAGCTTGACTAGCTTTAATGTTGGGACAGATCTGTTACTTCTTTCATTTAACTGTAAACTTATAATCTGTCCTTGGATAAGCTGGAAAATGTTCAATTATCTTTTTTATTTTATTAAAAGTCTATTTACATGAAATGTAAATATTCTTAGGAAGCTCCCAGAGACTCAATAATTGTTGTAACACAGAAGTAAATTTCAGAAGTAGAGGAGAAAACTTCAGAAACTTTTTCTTTTCTCAAGTTTACATTTTCAATGCATGAAAACAAATGTGTGTAATTTTCAAAGATAAGTATATTCCTGGACAGACTTTTTTTCTGGTTTCTTCTTTTAACAGTAATTTTACCCTCAGAGGAAATTACACAAATTTCAAATTTTGAATATATACTTTACACTTTATATTAGGATATCTAATAAATCTATAAGCTGAAATCTATAAGCAGCACTTATGTTGCATAAATATAGTGAAACTATAAGGTACTTCTCTCTATGAATATACATCCTTTCTTTCTATGTCATGATATATTTTTCTTGTTTATATTAATGTTTTCCTTTCAAGTATTGTTCTAGAATTAAAATACTGGTTTGTGGTTGAAAAAGAAGTTAGTGGTGTTTCTCTAATTTTTTACTGTACAAAAGCATTTATTTCTCTCTGTCAAGGTATTTGATAGCATTTTTTATAATACCAGGTCTTGGAGGCAACCTTATTGTCAGCACTGAAGATGCTGGATGTTGGGAAATGGCCAATTTTTTCTCTCTGTTCCCAAGAAGAGCTCAAGTTAATTCGTCAAGCCTGTGTATTTGGCAGTGCTGGTAATGAAGTGTTGTACGCAACAGAAAATGATGAGGTAATTGGCCAAGAGTGTGTATGAACGAGGCATGTTTGATCACTTATGTATCAGGTTGTTCTGAAAGCCAGTTCTATGACAGTATACCTAGGGGAAGTTGCATGAAAAATGTCTGATTATTTTGTTTGCTACTAAAACATTTTTAGTTTAAATTAATGCCTTCCTACAATCAGGGGATAAAGAATACAAGAGTTAGATGTTTCTTGCAAGTGCATAGTGACAGAATGAGAGACAAACTGGAAGGTGGGAAATTCTTGGGAAGAATTTCTAGGGAAGTACTAGGCAAAAAAACTTACCATAAGAGGAGCTAAATCCTGGAAGTGTTCTGGAATTGTTTTCCTTGGAGATGTTCAAGAATGGACTGGACATGGCCTTGAGTCAACTGATCTGTTTATATCTTGGTTGAGTACAAGGGTGGACTAGATGACCTTTGGAGGAGGTGCTCCATTCCAACCTAAGTTATAAGTCTGTGGTTCTTTTATAACAGGTTTTTGTGCTTGGCATGAACTGCAGTGGGTGTTTGGGAACAGGAGACATGCAGAGCACTATTGAACCGAGGAGGTTAGATTCCCTGTGTGGCAAAAAGATAGCCTGTCTGAGTTATGGAAGTGGCCCTCATGTTGTACTTGCAACAGAAGGTAAAGTATGATCTGAATATTGCTTTTTCAGATAGTCCACTTTATTTCATTCAGCAGGTGTGAAAGGTCTGTGCTGGTAACAGAGGGAGAGAACTGGGAAAGGTATTCTGGGCTGTTAAGTCCAACATATTTTTGCTGGTGAATATGACATGTCAGCTAGCTTTGTTCATAACTTGTTATTTTCAAAAGTTTTTCAAGCTCTATTTCGATCAAAGATCTACAAGATCTGCTTTTGGATTTCTTTTTTCACTTTTCAGTTAAGGTTAGAACTTCTGATTGCTTTTGAAATGCAATACTTTGAAATGCATATTATGCCCTTACGTTCTTGTGTCAACACTGTCCTTTAGCTAAAATTCATATTTTCCCTTCAGTACCTACTTTTGGATGTGCTTTGAAGACCTGTTATATTGCCTCCCAGCCTTTTGTTTCCTGCATTGACACTCTATTATCCACATCATGGTAGTGGCCCCTCTCTTTGTAATTAAGTACATTATTCTCAAAGACAAACTATTAATATTGTGTGCCCAGTAAGGTTTGTTAGGTCCTGATTGATGATATTTGCATTTGTCTCTCTTTCTCCATTAATGAGAGGAAATGTTTTTGAGTAGTATAGAATAGGTGACTAAAAGTAGGTGAGGGAAATGACGTTGTAAATGTGTTCTTTATATTCAATTATGTTCTGCTGTTTTCTCTAGTCTTCATGGTTCTTATTTTAAATACATATGCATATTATTCTGATCTCTGTTGCTGGCAGTTCTCATTGATAAACTCGTGCTGCTTGCCCAGATGATGAAGTATTGCAAAAGGGCAGGCCTAGAACTGATCCTCATAGCTCCATTCACATGAATAACTTCCATTCAGCACAGCCTTTGTAACCTGCCTTTCAGAGAACCATTACATGTTGCACAATTATTGTGTTAATTATTGTAATTTCCCGTTTTTCTTGTATGTTACTGTGTGGCTGGTTCTCTGAAATTTGTATGTACATGTTGGTCAAGCAAAGAAAACATTGTTGGCTTTTGGCAGGATAAAGTAATTAGATTGAACCAGTTATTATAGAGAAATACTGGTTTAGCATATTTTACCTTTGCAGTTCTGGGGGAACCCTTCTTAGGGATAAGGAGTTTAGTTGTATATCAAACCCAGCTCCCCTGCAATAACTTAAGTTATGCCTGATAACTTAGGCATAATTTAGCTTTAGACAATGATGATAGTAATAGACAAGATGAATGTAGAACAGCTATTCATCAAGTCCTGCACTACTGTAACTAGAGGACACTTCATTTAAAACAGAGAAAAGAAAGTAAGAAAAGGTGTTAACTTCATAGATAACAGGCCTTTGTAAGTACATGAAAGAGAATTGGAAATACCTTGCAATATCTGTACTATAGTGATTTTAAATGCTTAGAAACTGCAAAAAGTGGCCAGGCTTGTGTTTGTCTTAAACAGCAGCTTTTTTCCTATTGCCAGGTGGAGAGAGAATTTTGCACTAGGTTAACCATCGGTCTAACACAGTCAGACATTTCTTGCAGGCTTAATTTTACCAGCATGTTTTTCAAAAAGACATGAATAGTGTATTTCAAAAATAAATAAATAATATAGTGTTTATTAATAAGTAGTAATAGGTTTTTCTAACAAGCATCCTCATACATATTGTAGGGGAATGAAAGCTTATTATTTGAATTTTCCAAAGTGGGAAACAGTGCTGGGCATAGACAAGAAATTTTGACTGATTGTCAGTAAAAAAGAAATTGAAATGTGGACTGTCATTTCATACTTTTTTTCCTGTATTGCACCATCCTTTTTCTTGCAGCAATGTTTTCCTTTACTGTGATTATGTTGATACTATCCTTTTGGATTTGTGTTTAACACTATGTAAAGGTAGCATTGGTATGTCCATGGACTGAAGAGCCCCAAAGGGCATGTATATACTTATAAACTTAAATGTATTGTTGCTGAATTTGACTTTTCAGCTTGTAATTTTAGGTTGTGTACTTATTGGAAAAATAGAGATTTTTAAAGCAGCTCTTTGCATTTTTGTTTTAGAAGGAGAAGTGTATACATGGGGTCATAATGCTTATAGTCAGTTGGGCAATGGTACGACAAATCATGGTTTCGTTCCCTGTCAAGTCTCTACTAACTTGGTGAACAAGAAAGTTATTGAAGTTGCCTGTGGCTCTCATCATTCTATGGTGTTAACATCTGATGGAGAGGTGAGGATAGTGGGAATAAATATCTATTTTCTTTTAATGAAATTCGTGTTAAGTGAGAAGCAGGAAAACATTCTGCATCTGGAGCAGTACAGCTTGCTTCTTGCTGTCTTCACAGTGGTGACGCAACATAAATGTATGACAAAAATTGAAACATGTTAGGGTGTAGCTGCTTTGAAGTACATGCAGAATATTGAGTTTTGTGCCGTATTTATTTGCAATACCAAATTATGATATCTTTGTAGAGGGCAGCCAGTTCCCTCCTATGTTGTACTGTACTGTAAATACTTAATGATGTTAAAGCTGACTTTAATGTAAATCACATTCATGTAAGGAATTCTACCTGCCAAAGTAAAATGTTTCCTGTCACTTACTTTGAGGTGCCGTTGTGCCAGTTAGCCATTCTACTTTGGGTTCTGGAAAACTAGTAATGGATTCTTCTAGAATTAATGCAGCTGTCAGGTTGCCTCTTGCCTTTGAGTGGAGGAACTTTAAAAGAATGGAATATATAAATATTTAGATTGACATATTTTTGTTTGAAACAATTGAATTGTAGAGTATCTTCCTAGATCTGTAAAAGAATACATCCATTTGAACTTAAATATATTTTTTTGTGTGTATCGCTTTCTTCTGTCTTGAATATATACTTTGAACAGTAGGTTATATAACTGTCTTTTATGACAATTCTCTTGCAACAGGTATACACATGGGGTTATAATAACTCAGGCCAGGTTGGATCTGGTTCAACAGCTAATCAACCAATTCCTCGAAGAGTTACCAGCTGCTTACAAAATAAAATAGTAGTTAATATAGCTTGTGGACAGATGTGTTCTATGGCTGTGGTGGAAAATGGAGAGGTAAGAAATTTTAATTTAATTTTTGGGCTGAATTTTATTTTATGTAATAACTTGGCATGTAGATAATCTCAAACCTGGTAGTAATGAGCTACTAAGAAAGAAGTATACCTTTCCAGACTCCCTCAAGTCTACCTGCTTGTACTGCTCCTAAAAACCTTTATCATAAATTGTCCTGCACATTCTGACATACTTGAAATACACCCTCCTGTCCGTGCTGATTGTGATTTCTTCTTTAGAGGAGAGGTAGAGTGAAACAGGTAAAATTGTTCACTAACATTTGTTTTAAGGCTTTTCAGTTTCTGTGATTACTCATAAAATTCAGCAGGTGGTACTTTGTATCAGCTATTGAAGTTGGCTGTAGGAGTTCAAGTATCAAATTTCAAATGTAGTTGAAACAGTTGTAATGTAAAAATAGCATTGTAAAGGTCAAGAGATTTTTATAAATTATGGGATTAAATCATATTGAATATATATATATGTACACTTACCATTTCATGCCAGCTGAATTTTCTCATATGCAAAAATAACTAAGTTTGTATCACAGATTTACTGATTTTTAGAGCTGGTATTATATTCTGGTAAAAATGAAAATGCCGATTAATACATTATCTCACTGCTGTCTTTAGCATTCATAGACAAATAAATTATTGTCTATACTAGAATCTCAAGTATTGAGTGTGAGAATAATCAGTGAATGGTATTTTAATTTTCGGTGCTCTTAAAAACGCACTATCTCAAGAGAAAGCAAAGAAAATAAAAACATATTGCATATATTTATTGTACTGCAGTACCCCTTGAATCTCTCTCATACTTTTTTATCCTCGTTGCAAAGATACAAAGAGGTTATAGAGTTCTTGTTTTTTGAGCTCATACAAGCTGAAGATTTCGGGCAGTCTGCATCATCTCTAGCTCCATTGCTCCAAACATTTCAGTTTAGAACTAAGTAGCTGTTGACTGTAGTAGAACATATGTCACTAAAATTATCGGAGCTCAGTATTTTCCGTTCTTTTTTGTGTTCAGCATAAGGCTGCCTACTCAAACTGTTGTGCATAGCTTCCCATTTATACTTGTTTTAGTGTATTTTCTTTTCTGTTAGAGGATTTTGGAATGAGAAATTAGCTCTTCTGTGAAAAAGGGAAGTATTGTGCTGAATTTGCTCTGTGCTGGCAAGCAGCCATATGAATCACTTCTTTTATGTTCTTCAAATTAAAATATTTTAGTCTTACATAATCTAACTCTTTAAAGAGCAACATGAATGTGGACATTTAGAATTCTAGGTGGTATTTTAAAAGGAAACGGCATCTTGAACTCGCAGTGCAGAAAAACATGTAAGTGTGTGTAGATACATCTTTATGTATAATGTACATTTATATAACTATGGATGCCTGTGTGCGTTTGTGAGTATCTACATACAAAGCACAAACCATAATGTATGGAGACAGAAATATTTATTATTCAAACTTTGCAGTAGTTACATTGCTTTCCAAAGAAGTAGAGAGTAGCAGACAGTTAAAAGTCCGTGTCTCTGTTCTAAGGTCTATGTCTGGGGTTACAATGGGAATGGCCAGCTCGGACTGGGCAGCAGTGGGAACCAGCCGACGCCGTGCCGCATCGCAGCTTTGCAAGGCATTCGTGTGCAGCGGGTACGTGAGTGGTGCTCCGCCTCAAACCCCCCACGAACCGATGGAAGTTTCCCAAGGCGTGTGCTGCGTTTGAAGGAGACAGTGCCTCGCCTCTCTGTTTGAAGTGCCATTTGTCAGAATAAAAAACATGTATCCTAAAAATGGACTTCTGTCTTTACGGGAGAAACTGTGACCCTGTGGGGTTCAGTGGGAATTTTGCCGTTGACTTCAGTGAGATCAGGATTTTACTTAAAGAGGACTAGGCCATTAGAAATGTTTGGTGTTTTGTTTTTTGGGGGGTTTATTCCCCCTATTAAAGTTAATTTAAAAAATACTCCTGTAATTTTAGTAAACAAAAACGCCCTTCTAGGATATCCCATTCTTTATTAACGCCTGCCTTCTTTTCTGGACAAATGCTGCAGTTTAGCATTTTGTCTGTCTTGCAGACTGAATTTAACTTCTAGGACTGCACCACAGCCACAGTGACTAACTGGGGTTTGGAGTCTGAGCATATTTTCTCCAACTGTGTTTGAATAACTGTTGGTATCATTCCATGGGTAGTCTTGATGTGTGGAGGTTATTACACTTTGCCAGATGGCTGGGCTGCCATCAGTGTAACTTGCAAACTGATAGCTTCCTTTGACTGATAAGGAATACTTGAAATAACTGCAGAACTGATACTGAAAGTTTTTAATTGATTTATCCAAAATAGAGGCTACTGTCTGTTAGAAAACATTGGGTTTGTAACCTAGTGAAAATTCACAAGAGTGTTTTGAACTTTGGATTGTATTTATTGCATTTACATGGGGAATTTATGAATTTTTTTCAAGTATTTTAGAAGAAACTAATTTAATTACATAATTTTACTTTTGATTCCTAGGATGTAGACAGTAGCTTTCCTGGTAACAATTGCTGTTGAAGAGTAACATAATAAAGTGAATATTATGTTCCCCTGTATTTATTCTCCTGTTTAGAGAGTGAGTGCTCCAGTAAGTTTGGCTTAGATCCTATTTCCATTCACTTCATTTGCTTGATATTGATTAATACCACGTTGTAGACCTCCAGTCGATAAATAAATGAAGGATTTAGTTTATTTAAAGCACATCACATGATTCATGGATGTCAGTGGACTAAGTGTACTTATGGTGTATCTGCTTTACAAATTGTATAAAGCTATATGAACTAGTTTGGACCAATGTAAATTGGTTCTTGTTAGCCATCCAGCTATACTCTGTTACATTAACTCGAGCAGAGCAAGACTGTTGCTGGAAGTGTTGCCACTGTGTATCGGTGTGTAGGTGGGACTTGTGCTGGACATGTAGATTGTAAAGTGGATATTGCAGCAAACCGTATGTGAGGTACCTGAGAAGGCAGCTCAGCAGGACCACTTGGGTTTCCACAAGAGGTTGTGAGCTGACACAGTTGTGTGCTGCCATCAAGATGGAGAGTTTTGTCTCTTCCCTCTCCTTCCTTGGCTGATTGCTCCACTTGCTTACCTTGTGTGGGCACCTGTGGTCCTCGGACTCTACTGTGAGAGTTTTCTTCCAGTGATGTAAGTCACAGAATCACAGAATGGTTTTAGTCTGAAGGGACCTTAAAAGTCATCTGCTATGAACAGGGATGCCTTCCACTGGACCAGGTTGCTGAGGGCCCCATCCAACCTGGCCTTGAACCCTGCCAGGGATGGGGTGTTATCTCAGCAGAGGGTCCAGTGAGCATTAGAGCTGGCACAGGGCTCAGTTTTGTGTGACTGGAAGTCAGGGACAAGAAGAGCAGATAGGGAGACCTCACCTATTTTTACATGTGTTATTGACAAAATGTTATTCACATTGGAGCAGTTCCCATAAAGCAAGGTCAGTGCAAGACAGTCAATCTTCATTTCTCTGCATAGTGTTTGTATTTGTCTTATAGCTTTCCTTATTTCTCAATTCCCACCTTTTTTTTTTCTCTACTCTTGAGATTATCTGTCAGGATTTCTCATTGGTATATTTTTTACTCAAAGTCACCTCATCTACTTTCCTTCCCTTTTTAATAAACTTATCTATATTTTTACACTGGTATAGTATCAATAGCATTAGCCTATAGCATAACATATATCTATTGTTACATGACAATGATTTTTTTTTCTCTTTATTATTCCTTGTAGGTTGCCTGTGGTTATGCACATACATTAGTGCTGACAGATGAAGGTCAGATATATGCCTGGGGAGCCAATTCATATGGCCAGTTAGGTACTGGGAATAAAAGTAACCAGTCTTACCCTACAACAGTTATTGTGGATAAGGACAGGTAATATTTATAATCTTGCAATCAGATATTAGTTGACATACTCTCAGAAGAGCTACAAAAAATTATGGTATTTTTAATCTGTTTTTGAAAGAAGTAGCCTATAATTTTTTTGCAATGGTTGATTTGCTGAATGTGAGCAGAAGTTCCACTGAAAGTGCTTGAGTCTGGCCCATAACCATCCCTGTGAAAGAGCAGCTGGATATTCTGAGTCTGAATATGCTGTTTTCTACTTCAGCTCACACTATATAGGCCTTAATTGCAGTTTCCCTTCAGTGGTGTAGTTTCATTGTTTGAAGTCAACCATAAAAGTTTATTGTCTCTGAATGTAAATTGTATTTTAATGAGCTACTTTTGAATGTACAGAGAAAAGGTGAAGAGTGGGCATCTGCGATTGTTATGTGCTATTTCTGCTATTAAATCTGACTCATAACCCAGGAGAGAGAGAAAGGGAAGAGTTCTTTCTTGGTATTGTTGCCTAAAAATTAAGTTTAGATTTTTGCAAGTTAAATATTTTCCTTTAAGTCCTTGACAGGTAGAAAGGCATCTATTTCTATTGCTATTGTAAAGACATGTATGTGTATGGCCAGAAATCTTAATCTCTTCCAGACTGGGGTCTTGATTTTGGCTTCCTGTTGTGAATAATAGGGAAAGTGAGATGTCTCCTTAACATTGTGTCTGTGTACCTTGTTGTAAGGAAATAATATCTCCACTCTGGTGATGAGACATGGCCTGATCTTGAACATTGCTATTTCTTTGTGTGTGTTTGTGCTTTTGCTTAAAATGTAACTGATTTTTTTTTCAGACACTTTGGCAGCAATTAAAATGTTATGATAATTTAATACAAGTTTTAGTGCTATATGCTGCCTTTCCCTCTTGTTGTCCAGAGCCTGCAAAATTTGTGCATACAGCTTTAAACAAGTTGTTTCCCAGCCATTTTCCCCAGGCAGCTGGGAAAACAAGTAAACAAGCAATAGTTCAGACTGCAGAACAGTGCATTGTGTAATGTCGTACACAGTGGGAGTTTTGAAGTCTTAAATCAACCCTAGGATTAGAGAGAGAGCCTAGCTAAAAGACACTTAGAAACAGCTTTAAGTGCTGTTTGGTTCTAATTTTGAATTTTCAAAATGCAACTCCATTAAATATAAGTAATAATTATATCGGTAATGAAACGTCAGTGTTTTAATTAAAAGAAATGTGTTTAAATTGTTGTTTTATAACTGTTGCCAATAAGCAAGCAGAAAAAGATTTTCATTAACTTTCAATTATAAGTTAAAATGCAAATTCTTCTTTTTTTTTTTTTAAATGTCTCCTCATTTTCTTCTTCATCATCTCCAAGTATTTGTTCTCTACAGCTTAATGCAGCCACTCACCTCACTGCCCAGCACCAGACCTGAAACTCGTCATAGATTTGCTTGTGAGGGCCAAGGGGGTCAGTAGAGCATGTGCTGCAGCAGATACATGGCTCTGCTGTAACAGTGTCTCCGTGCTCCCAAATTGCAGAGACATTTTCTGGGCGCACACATTTGAAGAAACATTGATAGCCCTTTTAATTTTGCTGTGTCTGATCAGAGAACATTCTTGCTCACATGCATGCTTACAAGTAAGTTTTGGGCCAGAGAAAAGCAGGAGGCAGTGAGCTTAGTCATTGCATTTTGTTCTTATAAGAGTGACTTGCTTTTTTTTCCTTTGTTTGCTTGCAAATTCAGAGTCATAGAGATTGCAGCCTGCCACTCTGCCCACACGTCGGCTGCCAAGACCCAGAGTGGCCAGGTGTACATGTGGGGCCAGTGCCGTGGGCAGTCCGTGACCTTCCCCCACCTCACACACTTTGCCTGCACTGACGATGTGTTTGCTTGCTTTGCTACCCCTGCTGTGATGTGGCGTCTCCTGTCAGTAGGTGAGCTTAAATATTTTTTGTTCTGACATCTTCTGAATAGAATCATTAGTTCATAAAACGGTTGCGTGTATTTGAAGCCTAAACTTAGTTTCTTGCAAAAATTTATGGCAGGAAGCATAATCATAATGGTAATACAGAATTGTAAAAAGTTGCTAAAGCCTGATGGCAGTGCTAAATAGTTGTCTGTTTTATTGTTAAGGTTTATTTCTTTGGGGAAATGCATAGGTTTGGGTAAGGCTGAGTTTGTTTTTTTCTTGTGTAACCTCTGTATGTTGCTGTCTAGTGGTGTGGGTAGAGAAGATGAGTTTGAATTTGGAGGTTTGAGGAAGCCATGCAGAACATTTAGGAACACTGAAGCTTTCTTTGATGCCCTTAAGTAGACTACTAAGAACAGAGGGACCCTAATTCCCATGTTCAGAATTGCCCAGAGGCACTTAATCTCGTCACAAGTGATCATGACCTGGATTTCTGAAGAGATAAGTTCTGGATCTCAGATATTGGATTAAAGTTGAGGTCTGTCTTGCTGGCCTTGACTAGAAAGAGTTAAGTATATAGCATTGTCTAACAAAGAGCTCATTCTTCAGCTACAATTCAATCCATAGTGGTTGCTAATAAAGTTAGTGGTTTTGCTGACGTAATCAAAGATGAGACTCTTGGGCTTGTCTGTAGATGTCATCTGGGAGCTTAAGCTAGAAGCTAGAATGCAGCAGTTTGTTAATTTTTAATTTGAACTGTACTGAGTCCATCATGCTTCATCCCACTTCTGTACTACCTCCATAATTGCTCTTTTGTTGCTGTATGGCACCTTGGGAGTAATTTTTGACTGTAGCAGCTCTCCTTTTTCCTTCCCTTTTTTCCTTTTTTTGACCTTGACTTCTTGGTCCCTTTGGAAATAACACTACAATACCATAGCAATGTTGTACCAAAGCATAAGGTGAAACCTTACAGGAAGAAAAGATTATTTTACCTTCAAACAGAGCTAGTTTCAGATGCACTTTCAAACCCATATTCTCTCATGTGCCAAGTGGTCTGTCCAGCATCCTGGCACTAAAATGTGTATTCTGGTGGTCTGGGCAGGGTTCCTACCTGATGACACAGGATAAAGGATTCTGGTTATCAGGCCCTTAGCATGTCTTCTGGATTCATTTTAGTTAGGTGACTCTGTGTTGGTTTTGGATCTGCCTTTTTGCATGCTTTAGGAGCTGAGAGTGACTAGCCTCTTCATCTTGTCCCATCTTGGCAAGTCGTCAGGACTGACTCACTGTTGTTTGTCATCTGATATATGCGTGGTGAGAATCCTCAGGCAGCTGCATCCTAGGATCTTATGTCTGCTGAACTAGGTGCCATGGACGTCTGCTGTGCTCACAGCACTTCTCGGTCTCTTTTATTGTGGTGCTTCCACACACAGGCATTCCTATTCATTCCCTGTTTGTGGCAGTTCCAATATTTCTAGTACAGTTCTTAGCACTGACTATTAAGGAATATTCTTGGCTTTGTGGCTTGTCAGTGTGAACTGCCTTTTCATTTCCTTCCTCTGGTTCCCCCTTAACTGCTGTAACAAATAAAAGCATCTATTTCCCTCTAAGAATTTCAAAACTAACCTCCACTATACTTGGTTTTCCTCTGCTGGCTATAGAAGTCATCTGGAGATGTGTGTTGGTGGGTTTCTGGGTTGCTACTTAACTTTGAAGAAGAGCTTCATCTTTGCATTAGTTGTTAAATTGATTACTTGATTGGATAACAGAGGACTGAATGAATAAACCACATATTGTAAAAAATAAGAACTAACGAAGTATTTTACAGCATTGTTATTTCAGAGGGATTTTTTATTATCATTGTATTGGATTTCTCTCCCCCACCCGCTCCAGTCGTTTTACCTGTAACCCACCACACTTTGTTAATATTGCCCTAATTGGGTATAGCTGAACATAAGTGACATCCTCTAAATGAAATTTAAAAACACAGTGTAGCAGTATCACAGTGTGCATGTGTTAGTTTTTTCTAGAGCTTGTGAAGAAGGTCTTTCCATTTCCAGCAGAATACTATTTTTATTTCTAGCTTGGTAGGTTACAGGACCTAGCATTTATGTAATTTTCTGTAGAGAACAACTAATTACTGACCCACAAGATCTGTATAAACCCATAATGTGTATTTATATGGTAAGAAGACAGAATGTTTTCAGGGTTAAGAATGAGGTTTGGGGGAGGAGGTTGTTGATTTTTTTAGTAGTATTAAAGAAGATAGTTCTCTGGAACCACCAAATATCATGGAGATTTTGATCAGCTCAAGAGGTAAAAATGTGCATGCAGACAGTGGATCACTTTTCAAAGTTGTCTGATAACTTTATAGTGCAAATGTCACATGCACAGTGCGATACACATACATATGATACAAACAGGAATATGCAAACATTTACACAGAATGCTTCTAACACCATTAAATCTAGGGGAAACTACTCTTTTTTAATAGAAGTGTAACTGTTGGTATTTACTTTTAGGGATATTATACTGGGCACTTTCACTGCAACCCATATGTTGTTTATGTAAGAGATTTATTTATGTTGTAAGATAATGTCTCCTTGTGGAAGCATTTCAGAAAATTTTATTGTGATTTTTTTAATTGAACTTTCGGATATCTTAAATAACACTTTTAATTTGGAATAATTTACTCGGTAATGGATGACAGAATTTTCTATCAGATGCAGCAGTAAACTTCTGGGACTGTTAACTTTTTTTTCTGGCCTTAAATAGATGAATTAGAGGAATAGATGTTTGATTGGAGTAGGAAACCAGTGAGGACTGAAGAAAGCTGTCTTTTTTTGCTTTTCTGGGGCTCATACAGAATACATAGTCTGCCAGGGGTTTTTACTAGCCTTAAGGAGTTGTCAGATTTAATTTATTGAAAGTGTTAATTGCTGACAGATACCCAGGATGTTGTAATGGGAGATACTTGTATTGCTTACTACTTACTATTAAGTCTCTTTTTTTATTCTAGAGCCTGATGACCATCTAACAGTAGCCCAGTCACTAAAGAAGGAATTTGACAACCCTGAAACTGCAGACCTGAAGTTTCTAGTGGATGGAAAATACATTCATGTTCATAAAGTTCTTCTCAAAATTAGGTAAGGAGCAAACTGTATAAACTATATAAACTAAACCATGTAGTGTAGTCCACTGTGCTGAGTAATTACTGCAAAAAAATCTTGACTAATTTTTACAAACTCCCTTTTCTCTGAGCCATGGGATTCACCTGCTATTCTTCACTGTTTGTCTCTTTCCTCATTTCATCACTCCTTGTAATTATCCAATGGCTGCTTACTACCAGCCTTCTCATCACTTCCATCCATCTAACATTTATCCGCTGTGCTACCTAAATGGCCTTGACCTTGATTTCCAGTAACCTTTTTCTACCAAGGAAAAGGCTCACTTCCTTCTTCTGTCTTCTCAGTAGTTTGAATCAGCTTTGTCTCCTTTATATGCTTGACTTCCTCCACTGGAGTGATTTGAGTGTTTTGTGTTTATTCTTGCCTTTCTTTCCTTCCATGGGACCCTTCAGTTGTTTCAGCAATTTCTGTAGGCTATTCAGGTTATCTTTTTTCTGCTGTTTTTATCAAATTTCTTATTCTACTTGTTCTAAACAGTTTGACTTTTAAACTGGCTTCTCTTCTGGTTTTTCAGCTTTTGGCAAGGTAACACCCCTTTACAATGAGACTTGACATACAGAGATCTACAGAGTAATCACATTGATATTAACATGCGGCGGAGAGATTAGTTTGCTGCTGCTGAGACATCTGGGATATTCTAGAGACACTGCTTTAGATCTCTTCTGCCTTGTTACCTGCTTTGGCTTTGTCCTTCTCATTGTTAAAATATTTTTTTCTCTTTGCTATTTTCTCTCTCAAAATACTTGGCTATCATCCTGCTTATCGTCACTTTGATCTTCCTACTTCTGCTCCTGAGTCCTGTTAGTGATTTCTTGTATATTACTGTGTAAAGTGAAAATTCCCCATTAATTCTTGCCTGTCCTGTTTTTTGTCTTTTCTGCTCTGCTCTTACTACTCCAATTACCTGTATTATTATTTTCTTCCTTTTACTGGATTCATTGTTCATACATTACACTCATGCCTATAGTCCACCTTCTTTGTTTGGAATGCCATGTGTCCTCTATCAAATACAACATCAAATCTCATGTATCCTTAAAATCTTTCTGAGGTTCTTCTTCCTGATAATGAGAACATGCATCTTTTCCTTATTTCTTTTTTCTTGCTCTACTTTTCTCAGATTAGATGGCATTCTGTGAAGGAAATGTGTCTAATTCTAAAATGGATTTAAATATATGGCATTGTCAAAATTACATGGAGGAATAATAAAGCATCGGGCACAGTTTGTAAAATTACTATTTTATTTAAGTCTCGTGATGCAGCTGGATCAGAGGATACTGTGTTTAAAATGGCATTTTGCAACATTTGGCCTGTTCATAGCGTTGTCGTGAATGTGGTGCTGGTAAAAGTTTCTTCTCTCATTTCTTTACCATTTAAGAGGATTTTTTCTATATTGTTCTATTCCTATTCTTGAACTACATCCCATTGTTGGTGGTTATTGGCTTGTGATGGTAGTGAAATGTTGGGAACGCCCCCCACTCAGGGAGAGGCAGCCCAAGCCTCACACTGCCCGGAGACACAGCTGCATAGGAGCCTGTGGGTGGGACTCAGCAGCTCTGCATTCAGCCAGCCAAAATTGGGTGTCTGGGCTGTCTCCACTGAGAGACAGTGAGAGGCACTCCAGAGAATGAGCCACTCCAAGATACTTTGCAGACCGAAGGATGTGTACTAACCAATTTTTATTTATTTACTTATTAATCTTTAAAGGAGCAATGTGCATGACCTTCTCTCTGACTTCCGTGTGGTGCCATTGGAGCAACAGACCATTCCCAAGGTCTGTTCTGTGCTGGATGGATAGCATGGTCACCACTACTTAACATGATGCTCTGGGAAGCAAAACAATGGGGTTTGGTCTGCCTCTCCCAGTGCAAGAATGTGGTAAAAGATGTGGCAGAAGCTGGATAATGACTTTTTATTTCTTCATGAATTTGACTTAAGGTTCCAAAATACTATGAAAAAAAATTTCTTTCAATAACAAGTAAAATAATTTCTTTCAATAACAGGTAAAATCAAATATGAAGAAGTTAACTGAAGTGATAAGTTAAATAATTACTTTCATTTGTATTTAAGTGATAGTGTCTTTGTTGTAGTTTTGTCCCAGAGATATTAAAAGCAAATCGTACTACCTTTTTAGAAAAGTTTGAGTGAAAGAAGAGAGAATTCAGATGTGGGAGAGTTATGAATTCGTGTAGTATAGAAAAGTCTGATTAAATTGTGGGTTTTATAAGAAAAGTTATCAGAGGTGGTGATGTTAATTTACGTCAACAAAAATTTTGAAAACAATGCAAATATTAGGATGCTTTTTAGGGAACAATAAATTACACTGCGTTGTAAGTTACTGTGAACTTTAAGTTGCAGATTACAATTATCAAACACAGTGCTTTGTGCTTGTTTGTCACAGAAGTATTCTGACTTACAAGAAAAAGGTGATGAAAGGTCTGAGTGAGAGTGTCTTCACTCTAAATATTTCTTGAATATAATGATTAATCTTAAATTGTGTATGGACTCTGCAATAAATTATATCTAATATTAATTATTTCCCTCTTCATTAGGTCATGTTGGAGAAATCAGGGTCAAATCTCAGAATTGCCTAAATTAATTGTAAACTTTATCTGTTATGAGCTAGGTAATAGAATTCATAGTTAATATATAATGTATTTAAGAAAATGGCATCAGAAACACATGGATCATCCTTGTAGATATTTTAAGTAGAAATGGAGCCTACCATAAAATACCAATAACAGAAATAAAATTCTGAATTTTATATATCAGGGTGATAAGCCTTATAAGGCTTAAAGAAATTAACATGTTCAAACCAAGAAATCACATTGCTGGAGTTTGTGCTTGTTTGTATGTATTTAGTCTGTTATGACTGATTCATTTTTTTACCAGCTTCTTGCTGTAGCTCATCTTTCAAGCTTAACTCTGTATAATATACAATCTTTGTTCATGTTTTGTAGGTGTGAACATTTTCGATCCATCCTGAATAATGATGATGAAATCATTGAAATGAGTGAATTTTCTTATCCTGTTTACCGAGCCTTCCTGGAATACCTGTACACAGACAACATTAGGCTCCCTCCTGAAGATGCAATAGGTATTTGCCATAAATGGAAATAACTCTTTCTGAAAAGTTTGATCTGTGTGTCATAACAGAGAGAGGAAAGCAGGGCTTGTTAATTTTAGTTCTACTAGCATTTAGGTCTTGACTTCGGCAAGAGTCAGGAAGAAGGGATGCAACAGCAGGAAACATGCCCAAGGAGAATGAGTAGTGGGGATGCAATAAGATCGAAGATGCAAAATGTTCCAAAAGGACTTATAGTTTCTCTTATTAGGAACTGCATTTTTTTTCTTAAAAGGGCACTAAGGCCATCCTAAAACTCTTCTGTTTGAGTAGCTGTGGCAAGTTGATCATGAATGAAAAGGGAGCTGTGTATTTAATAGGATTTAATGAGATGCAGTGCAGTGAACAAGCAAACAAAACACTTGTGTAGTAATAAAATGGTTCCTTCTTTGATATTTGTGTAGAGGACCTTAAATAAGTATACATCATTTAGAGAAAAAAGAGAACAACTCTGTGATTAATTAAGCCTAAAACAATAGGATAATTTATTAATTTGAAAAGAAATTGATGTTTTGCACCAGGACAGTTAAAGCTGTGTGAATTTTCACAGGGCTGCTAGATTTGGCAACACTATATAGAGAAAACAGATTGAAAAAGCTTTGCCAGCAAACAATCAAACAAGGCATCTGTGAAGAGAATGCCATTGCTCTTCTTTCTGCTGCTGTCAAATACGAAGCTCAGGTAAGGAGAACTTCTCTTCAGGCAAGCAGTTGTTTTCTAAGAAATGAAGCTGCTTAATGTAAATATAACTGCATTTAACCGATGAGGCATGATTCCTGTAATTTCCCTTTCTGGCTTCCTAGATGTTTGTTTTCTCCTTTTTAAACTATTAAAAAAAAAAAAACCAACCAAGAAATAACCCACCCAAAAACCCTCGCCAGCCAGGTACTAGTGTTTTATTAAAAAAAAACCCCAAGACAACAAACCACCACAACCTCCCTGTCGCCACTAAGCAAGTACTAGTGTTTTCTTCCTGCTCTTTTGGATTGCACCTGTCAGTCGGGGTTCTTAATCTGCTTCCTGCCTTGTCATCTGGCATGGCAGGGCATGGCATGCAAATTTCTCACTGGTATTTACTTCTCTGCCTTTGGATTTTGCACTGTCTTTCACTCCCTGACTCCACACCTGATGGTTTTGTCTGCGGTGCCTGGTGCAGTCATTCTGGCACTGCCTTTTCCAAGCAATGGGAGTATTTACCTGTAAAGTCCCTTCTTATTTACACTTGTGCTTATAAAGAAATCCACTTTTGCAGTACTGTTTACAGTGAATTGTGCTGACATACAACAAATTTCCTATTGTTAAAACTCTCCCCACATCCTGTCATCTGGTCTGCCCTTGGCTCTGGAATGTGTCACTAGCACTCAACCTGTTATCAGTGTACTGCAAGCACTCTTTTTTGTAAACAAATGCTTTCAAAGATATTTTCCTTCTCTTGACTTCTTAGTGCTATGCTGATTGTGGAAAGAGTGATGTGGTGGGTTTTATTATTCAAAAAGTCTGCTTATGTATTTTAGACTTAGGAAACATTGTTATAAATTGACAAGTTTGCTGAGAAGCCCTCGTCTTTCTGTTAAGAGTTCCTTCTGCTTTACAAGAATAAAATTGGTATAACCAAACAGAAGATTACCTGTTAGAAGTGTCAGAATATGTAGCTGGTTACAAGGTGGATTTTTTAAAAAAATACTTGGCGTTTTGCGTTTGCCTGGCTGTGAAATGCAGAATGAAGTTTTAAAGGAGGAGAGGCTAGAAGCATAACAAGGTGGATTGATATAGCTATACCTTGCAGTTATAGGAAGCAAGTAGAAAAAAGGGTCTGAAACAAAAACTGAGTTAAAAACGTTGCAGTAGTCAGTGCTGTGTGGAGACATTCTACTAGAGGAGATCAATTTGTGTAGGAGTTGAAAGAGGAGGCTGGAAATCAGTGAGTTCTGTAAATTGAAAGAGGGGATAACAACAGATTAGTAGATAACAAGATTCCCAGCTGCATTTGTAACCAAGGTATCAGTAACAGAGGGCATGAACAGCTGAGACAAAGAGTAGTTGTACTTTCAGTGTGCTGTGCTGATACAAGCCCAGCATATCAGGGAAGACTGTACAGGAAGGTATGACCCAGTTATTTGGTTCTCTTGACAGCAGATTTTTCATTAAAACTTTACTCTGGAGTTACTTCTGTTGCAGGCTTTTCAACACTTTTGAATATCTTTGAAGCAGAAGTACCTTTAGTTGACCCATATCAGGTGAAGTAGTTTAAGAATAGTTAAAGATATATTTAGGTGTGTTGTGAAGCAGTACTTTGTCCAGGCTAGTTTTACTAGAGTTTATAACAGCTGAAACACAATAAAAGGGATTGGCTAGATGACTAAATACATGTTCTCCTCCTCTTCCTTCTATGATTCAGTGTTTTACTCTTTCAAAACATGTAATACTTTAATGTGATCATCAAATGATGAATTGGTTCCCCTGCCCTGGCTGCAGCATGTGCCAAACTCAGGAGTGCATTATTGCCTCCTCCCTTACCCACACAGCTCAGAAAGGGATGTAGTAAGACTGCTTTGGGGAAGCAAAGATTTCTTTATCAGAGACATGGGATAGCCTCGAACTGAGGAATCATGGAGTAAGCGAGAATCTTTTACTGTACATTAATATACTAACTCCTGGTTTGAGAACCATGTGCAGTGTATCAGGACTTTGGTAGAAAACTGTCAAAAGAAGGATTATGAAATAGGCCTAATATTTTGGAAGTTTGAAATGATACAATTGAATTTCTTGTCATTAAATGCAAACACTGCAAGTGAAAGGTAATAGTGCTGTGTCATTTGCTATTAATGTAGCAAATTAAAGACTGACTTGAGTATTGTATGCATCTCTTAGGATTTAAAATGCTTGAAAATATTTTGTCCTATCCTCAGAAAACATGAAGAGATGCTGCTACAACTTATTTTAAAGCATATTTCTAATATTTCTAATATACACTGTAGCAAGTTTTAGGTGAATCATCTTCTATACGAGAGAATAAAAAGATAGTATTTCTTGAAACTGCAAAATTAGTGACCAGGGTTCTATATCATCTATTGTCCTCCTCATATCAGCGCCAGAAAAGGCAGCTGCTGTTCATTTTAGTTAGCATAAAAGTTCACCCATTGACTGTAAAGCAGCTGAGGTTCTGGCAGTATCTTTCAGAGGTCTGCTGGAATTTAAGCTGTCACTGTCTTTGATATTCTACGGTTTTTATTTCCTCTGTGGTTTTTTGTTTCTTCTTCTATTCTCATTTTTAACTTTTCTAGTACTTGTTGATGAGAGATAAAATGTACTTCCTGTGCATATTTTGTGCATTTGTCAAAGCTTTAGTTACATCTTCGCAGAGAAATAGACTTGAAACATGGAATCTAAGGAAAAGGTTTCAAAGGGAAAATGCACAGGTATTCTGCTGAGTATCTTTCTACTATTAATACTCAGAAGACTGCAATGTTTATGTAGTTAACATAGAATCAAATTGGCATGGGTTAAGAGACCTCTTTTTGCTGTAACCCTTGAAGAGTTCATAGCTCATGGATCATACTGCAAATTTAGGCTTGCCTTGCTGCTGGCTCCAACTCTGCTTCCTGCAGAAGGTAATTAATTTTCCTTCACAGCAAGTTGTTGCATAGGAACCAACTAGAGGAGACTGACCCAGTGCATGGAGAGGATTGCCACTGTTGCAAGGAGTTTGAGTGGGCAAAATTTGCTGCGTGAAATCGTGGTTTTATGGTTTAATGGCTTATACCTCTCTTGCGCTGAGTGTCTGAGCATCCTCTTACAGCCCAACCTCAACAAGAAAGAACCTTTTTTGCTGTCTAGGAGTCCCAGTAGATGAGGGATACAATTCTTCTAGGTTTGCCACAATAAATAAATGTATCCTAACATCCAGTTTGTGTTCAGTGGGCATCATCAAATGTGGAATCAGTGTTTGCTTTTACTTTCAGCAAGACTAGGATATCTGCTGTTCTTCAAAGGACCGCTACTGAATTCAGTGCAGGGAGGATAAGAAAGGAGTTATTGGTGCTGCAGTAGTTCTGTGTGGGGAAAGTTTATGGTTTCACTTATTGGTAACTTTTCTAATCACCTCAGTAAATGTGATGGAGTTCTCAATTTGATTTAGGTGGCTATTCTTGTTTTCCCAAAGGGGGTTTGTTGAGTGGTTTCTAGGAACAAATTTCATCCTTTTGTTTGTAATTTCATCAAACAGATCAGAAAAGGTGTTGGTAATATAAACAATATGGTATATTTTCTGCTAATTAAATGACAGTTTTGAAACAAATAATAACAATAATGATTTTGCTACCAGTCATTCATATTACAAATTATCTCAATTTGTTCTTAGGACTTGGAAGAATTTTGCTTCAGATTTTGCATAAACCATTTAACTGTTGTTACACAAACTCAAGGCTTTGCAGAAATGGACCACGACCTCCTGAAAAACTTCATTAGCAAAGCAAGCAGAGTGGGAGCATTCCGAAATTGAGGTCTGATTACCACCAAGCTGAAGAGCACATCCTCTTCCCTCCTGGAAATACTTCTCCTTTGGAGAACCTCTCCGTGGCCAGAATGTGCAGTGGTTTAGAAAGAAAGTCTCAGTGTCCATCGGCTTAGGAAATGTGTGAAAGTCTGCTAACATGTAGGTTTTACAGCATAGATGTGTGGTAACTGTTCATTGCCAACAGCCAGAATTTAACACAACAATCTAATGCAGTAACTACTCTCCCACTCAAAGTCAAGCCAACTAAGCTATCAATATGTACTCTGTCTGGTTTGATTTTTTTAAAGATTTTTTTTAAACAGCCTGGCAATCCAAACAAACAATTCAGATGGATTTTATGGGACAGTAACCTGCTTGCTGCTAAAACGTTCATAGTGTACTTTTATCTCCAAAGTAAGTTAGTTACTATGCCATAGTGGGAATTTTTTTTGTCTGGTTTATCATTCAGTAAAGATACAAACTTGTTTTTCTGAACATATGATAAACTAATATAAATTCTTTAGGACGAGAGGCTTTCTGATTGGTAGAAGCATATATCTCACTTGGTGCTTATTTAGAATTTATTTATGAGGAGCTTCAGCAGGATATTACAGCTTTGAGTCTTTGGAACTTGTGTCCATTATTTAGACAGAATGAAAAGGATCTTCCTTTCCATTACATCAAACACAGTTCTTGGCACCCCAGTGGCCCAGAAAGCATTCACCATATTTGTCTGGATGTGAATCGTCGTGCTAGGAGTTTTACTACTAAGAAAATCATTTAGTTGCAAACCCAAACAAAATTTCAGGAAAAGAAAGTTCTGCTTGAGGTTTATTTATTCCTGTCTTGCTATCTGTCCCCAGGTAGATAATCTTCAGAAAAATGGAGAAAAAGGTGGTTTTGAAGTGGTAACATGGACCTTACAATTAAATCCTAAGAGTGAAACTCAGATCAGTTTCCACATGGCAGTAAAGATACCTTGTCCAAATACATTTTTCAGGTTCTCCTTTGGTCAGTGCTGTGAGGTCACCATAACACTTAGCTTACAGGTCTGTTTAGGAGAGAGGAGTTGCCCTCTGGATATGCCTCTCTCCGGTCACTGATCATCAATGGCTAAGGTAGAGTAGATGCTTAGTTTCTCACTGACTGAAGTGAGGTAAGACAAAAACCTCACCCAGTGCTGCACGGAGGAAGGTTAGCCCCATTACAGATGTGGAGCTCATGGAGCACTTGAGTTTTTCAAAGAGGTAACTATGAATTAACCCTGGGAATTTATTTCTCTTAAAATTTTGACTGAGTGAAGTGACTTTTAAGTGCCTTTTGCAGTGTTTTACAAATGGAGAAGACAAGAAATTGGATCACCAGACTCAGTACACTAATACATTCATGTGACCTTCCTGCAAATCATTGTTGTTCCACTGAATCCTTCACTGTCTTTTTCCAATCCACAAATGTAGTTTTGAAGAACCTAATTCCCTTAAATGATCGCATCCTCATTTCTAAATTAGAAATAACTGTTCTTTTCTGTATTGGAGGCTCATTTCTCAAACAGTCCTGTTCTTTGAGGAGGAGTAAGAAAAGGAGCAGCACATACTCAGGATGAGAAGAGAGTGTTGCCCCTCGCTACATCAGACTCCGTGGGTGTGAGTTGGAAGAGTGAAGCATGCAGACAACAAGACTTAAGAAGAGTAAGATGAGCAAATATTTTTTAAAATGCTGTGCTAAATATTTGCTTGTGTTTGAGACATTTGCCTCAGACTCTCACTAGAAATGTGCATTCTGCCACCCCCTCAGTGATTAATATGACTTCCTCCAGGGGCAGAAGTCCATACTTCAGCAGCTGTGTCTGTATTTTGTATTCAAACAGAAGTGGTCAAAATGTACATAATGCAGTTTCATCAAAACCACAACTTTGTCGGGGGCAGAGATCAGTGTTGGTAAGTTTATGTTGAAAAGCAGTTGATGCCAGTATAGAAATAGAGGTTAATGCAGATAATAAAAGAGTATCATGGTAGGGCACAACTCTACTGCAAACCTTGTGTGCTATAGCCCAGCACTGATCATACCAAAGCACAGACACAAGGGATTCTACTAAGCCAAGGCTGCATATCCCTGCTTAAGCCTGGGGTAGCTGAAGTTTCCCCCTTTCAGTTCTGGGCACATGAACTGCCAGACTCAGCTGCCAGCAATGAGGGTGTACCACCACAACCCAGTCTTCGAGTAGCAGCTTATACCAGACCCTGTCACTCACAGGGGGCATTATGCTGACACACAACTAGTCTCACTGGGAAACGGAACTAACTGGATGCACCCATGCCCCTGGTAATGGCCTTTCAGTGGTCACTCCAGCCTTCCTAAGACAGGTATTATAAAAACTCTCCAGATATTTCTGTTGTTCTACTTAACAAAAAAAAAACCCTGTAAACGTGAAATTATAGGATTTTTTGACTCAACATCAGATGAAACACATTCTCTGGGTCCCTGGAGACACTACTTCATGAAGTGGTAGCACTGAAGAGGGATACCACTCTCCTGCATTGGCTCAAGTTCGTAACACGAGTTGAACACTTACTGCAATCCAAATAGCATGCTACTTGAAACAAGGCATTTTTGGCTTATAATATAACCAATAGTGCCATTTTTTTTCCCAATTTATTTCCTTCCTGCTCATAACTTCCAATTGACTGTACACATTAAAGCCTAGTTGCAATTTCAGAGAAATTGACAAAGCCTGTAATTTAGAGAAAAGGCATTTCTGGACTGACAGTGATCCTAAAGATCCGATGTGCCAGCATTGGTGTTTATACATTCCATCTGTATCATCTGACCTTGATGTGATAGTGTTACATGCATAGACATATTTATTTATTTAATTTTTTTAGCTTTCTTTGCATGCAGTTTCCTGGGCACTTAAAGGTCAATGTTTAAAAAAACATACTGACTTAGGTGGTTAAATGTGGATGCGTGTATGTAAATATGTGCTTGAAACCCAACCATGGGACATTTCCGAAGAAATTAGGCATGCATTTTACCATTGTGAGATACTGTGCAACAAACTTGTGTTTGTGGATCTTGCAGGTTAAATACTTAAGTATTTTTCTGTTTTAGGACACCACAGGCAAAAGGTTATTTATTAAAAAGTAAAATATGGTCAAGCATAAATTGTATTTGGGGTTTAAATAAGGAACAATGTTCCACTTAGTAGAAAGGGAAGTCAAATGGAATGTGAAAGAAAAAGAAATTACAGGGGTAGGGTCACTTAAATGTTCTCCTAACTTACTCAAGCTAAAAGCCAGCACTGCATTGTCATATAGTACCCACCTGTAGGATTTTGTAACTGCCTAATAACTATGTAAACTGCTGTTTTTATATGAACAATTTCCATGGGCTTTCCTTGTAAAACAAAGCATGTATTTACCCGAGAGAGGCAGCACTCAATTGTCCAAAGGAGGGCAATGAAGGTGAAGAAGGGCCTGGAGGGGAAGCAGTGTGAGGAGTAGCCAAGATCACTTGGTCTGTCGATCCTGGAGAAGAGAAGATTGAGAGGGAGACCTCTTTGCAGTTACAACTTCCTGAGGGGAAGAGGAGGGGCAGACACTGATCTCTTCTCTGTGGTGACCAGTGACAGGACCCAAGGGAATGGCCTGAAGTTGTGTCAGGGGAGGTTTAGTTTGGGTATTAAAAAAAACATTCTTTTCTCAGAGGGTGGTTGGGCACTGGAACAAGCTCCCCAGAGAAGTGGTCACAGCACCAAGCCTGACAGAGTTCAAGGAGCATTTGGACAATACACTTGGGCACATGGTGTGACTCTTGGGGATGGTCCTGTGCAGGGCCAGGAGCTGGACTTGATGACCCTTGTGGGTGCCTTCCAACTTGGCATATTCTGTGATTCTGCAATGATGTAGAAAGTTTACAGTGAACATAAATATGTGCATTGGTTTTTTGTTCCTTTATAAACTTATCTGGTTTAATAGACCATTAATAAAATGCCATAATATTTAAAAGAATATGAGTGGGATTTTTTCCTTTCTTTTCAGTAAAAATGAAGAAAGTTTGATGCTTGTAGACTGAGTTGACTGTGTAGTTAATAAACCAGATAATATTTCACAGAGGTACCTTAAAAGACTATTTGTATTCTTCAGGAAATCACTGACACCAGGTAACACATTTGTAAGCTGGAGAATTTGTGCAAGTGTATTGCCACATTTCAAAGAAATTAATGCCCTAGTGACTTACTGATTAATAAAATGATTCTCAGAATACCAATCATTATTTCTTAAGCAAATGCACATTAGGACCAGCTTGTTAGCCTTTTAAAATATTTCAGCTTGTACTTTGCAGTACTCTCACATAGTCATAATCTTCCTTCAGCCACTCCTGTACTTGNATCACATAGTCATAATCTTCTTCAGCTGTTTCATATTTGTATGTTCCTTCAGCCACTCCTGTACTTGAAAACATGCAGTTTACATATTCCCTATGGCTGTTCCCTGTGAGGAACTTGCTGTTTACTACAGCCCCTCTGGGCTAGCACTGCCTAAGCACAAAAGTCTTTACTTGCAAATCAAATGCAGAGAGAAAGAAGTAAGATCCTGTGACATGTAAGAACAAAGAGCATTTGGAAACAGTGGACAGCAGGAAGAAATTAAAGTATAGAAAAAGCAAATGAAGAGGCTAGGAATCAGCTCATCCGTCTTCAGATGGCTACACAGCCAAGCCAATAGATCAGATTCCCTTATGCATCAATGGATAGAAAAAGGCCTTTCTGAGATGCAATTCACCTGACCTCATCTTACATGTAGGACATAGGCAGACACATATTTTCTCCAGACGTTTATGTTTCTCCACAGCAATTAACATTTGACCAGTGGTGCAGTGCTTGCTGTTAGGCATCTAAAATGTCCATCACATTTTTGTTTCCAGTTCTTCTGTGAATCTTCTTCTTTCCTGGAACACAGTTTCAATATTCCAGGTCATTTTTAGTACAGCAAGGTCTTGCTCTAAGAAAAGTGCTGTCAAACAAAGTAAGATTTCCACATCTGGAATGGATAAATGGATAAAAAGCCATTAGCTTCAATACACATTTATTTGCTTATGTATCCGTTTAAAAATAAGACTCTGAAAAAAGTTTTTTTTTGAGGGGGCAGGAACAGGCAAGGCAGCCAGTGCACTTTGTGCCCTAAGCATTGTCCTGAATGCTGATGCCATAAATAGCCCTGCACTTTCAGCAGTGTCATGAGTCACAGGCACCTCTGGACTCTAAAAAACCAGGGACAGGGAGCCTGTGAGCACTGTGTGCCCACAGCCAGACACCAAAGCCATGGTGGCTGACACCAGAGCTTGGCATCTTGGCTATTTCCAGCATTCTGAGAGCAGAGGAATTGCTTATGAAAAGCAGGGTGGTGAAATCATAGAATATGCTGAGTTGGAAGGGACCCATCAGGATCATCAAGTCCAACTCTTGTACCTCCACAGGACACCCCAAGAGTCACACCATGTGCCTGAGAGCATTGTCCAAATGCTTCTTGAACTCTCTCAGGTTTGGTGCTGTGACCACTGCCCTGGGGAGCCTGTTCCAGTGCCTAACCACCCTCTGGGTGAAGAACCTTTTCCTGATATCCAACCTAAGCCTCCCCTGACTCACAATGGGAATGCTTCTAGATGCAGACACCAGTCTCCTGAAGAATTACATGGTATTGTATTTAAAGTTATTGCTTTGCCAACCAATCAAGTATCTCAGGTGGGCTCTTGGGCAGGGGTCTCTAGCCAACGCTCTTGCTTTATCTGTTATGTAAGCACCTTAGAAAACATAAAAACCTGCATGAAAACAATAAGCTTGCTCCTGACTTGCAATGCACCCGGAGCCTGTGTCATTATGCATTGTGACTTTGGGGACTGTGAAGCCTGCAACAACACTGAAGGACCACACCAAGGCCATGACAGTGACCCAGACCATCAAACAGGCCTGCATCTGCCAGCATTACCAATGGTGACCCTGCAGCAAGGTCTGGTGAGAATATTTCCAGAACATCCCATGGAAACCTCTGAGGGTAACCACAAGCCCAAGAGTGCAACTTTTTGGACCTTTGCACCCAAAGTGAATCACTGCAGATGGAGTGGCCTCTGCTTCTATCAGCTGCAGAGACATGGTAGAAATGTGATACAGGAGGACATCATTACCATATGAAGTCAAATTCCCATCTTATAAAAGAAAATTACTGATTATAAATCTTTTAAAAGCCATTTTATTTATTTTGAAAGGAGAGAAACTGATTAGTTGTATAAAATATTATCATACATTTGATGTAAAGCCTTCAGTCTGTTTGAACAAAAAAAAATACATTGTCACAGTAAAGAAATAATTAATCTGTTCAGATATTGGACTCTATCCTCCCCCTAGCCAAAGGAAGAACCTTGACTGCTGTAACAGAGCTTACTGTCAGTGTACCCCAATGTTAACATATACTCTGTCTCTAAAACTCTGCAAAAAAAGTAAGAAAATAAACATAAGGTACTCTTGAAACTTTTATACATACAGAATCACAGAATTAACTAGGTTGGAAAAGACCTTTGCGACATTTTTCAGGAAGAAAGTTGAAGCCATACTGAGTCTAAAAAAACCCCTCCATATTATTTTAATACTCATTTACACATCACTGTGCTGCTCGTAGAATTTTTAGTAGCTCTAGGATTAGCTTCAAATCAACAAAAAAAGGATCTTTAAAGCATCCTTACTCTAGGATCAGCTAAACAACCTGTAAATCAGCTACCTGGAGAAGATGTTGGTTTAAAACTTCCGTGTCATGAATAGCATGCTTTATTACTGTAACTGTTCTTAATTTAAATAGCTGCAAAAGCTAAATTTATAAAAATGGGTCACTTTAAAGCAAGACATTTGCTTATATTTTAATCTACTGGAAGTAAAACATGTGCTTTTATTACCTGGCTATTTTACAAAACTTTGCCATTGCAAGAAAAATTCCAGCATCTGAATCAGTAACATACAAATACAAAAGATGAAAAAAAGTCTTGAGTTGTGTGAGCGTTTTTTGTTAGTTGCAACCATTCACAAGTTGCCCAATTAACTGCCTTTTCAGTAAATTAAGGCAGATTGATTTTCCCAGTGTGGGTTCACCACATTCAGCTTTTGTGCAGACGCTGCAATAAGGCCAAATGAAGATGTCCTGTGCTTTTAGAGACCAGGCTACTCTTACCTGGAACCCAGCTGGAGACACTCAACTTTCAGCTGGTTCTCAAGCTGTTTGGCTTGGCTACAGCGAGGTAAAAATTTGAAGAAATCAAGAAAATTCTACATCATTAGAATTATGATTTCTTACGTGTACTAGGTGGGGTTTAGGTTTGGTTGTTTTGTTTTTTTCCTTTTAACACTTGAGATCTTCTGAGATAAGAAAGTGCACATCAATTACTCTGCATATGGGAAGAAGCTTCAGCTTCTGGGAAGATTCTCTGTAGGATTCTGGGATGAATCTCTGTGGGATTCAAATTGCATGAAATTCAAACTGATGGACACTGTAACAGCCCTCTGAAATTACACTGGGGTAAGTGCTGGGGAAGGAAAACCACAAAATGCCAAGTATAGGTTTCAGTAGTATGGCTACGCAGTAAGTTCACTTTGAATTCAGGTACTTCTGAGGCGAGGCCCAACTCCACAAAGCCTATGACTGCTGTCCAGTTTAAGTTAACAGGAATTTGAGGTGCTAATTATGTACTGAGAGAGAAATCTTTGCAGTATCTGGCCCCTCATTTTCAAAATTTGCAAGTAATGAAAATCTAAAATATCAAATCTGAGAAACAAAATTAGTGCATTTCAAATCATTCTAGCTAACATTTCATCTTCAGACAGAAAAAATTCATTCCAAGGACACTGAATTGGCTTAGATCAATAATGCTGCAACAGGAAATTCAGAAACCTTGCAAGTCTCTTTTTAAAATCCTCAAAAAATATATAAATTAAATTCAGCGGCTTACATTGTATATATGCTACATCATAAGGCAAAGTATCATGAAAAACATTTAACAATTTAAAAAGTACAAATGCTTTCAACTAGCAGTTTGGAGTAAAAAGCAACTAAAATAGCAACTCTATTAATGAAGGCTGTAGAACAAAACAATCTAAGAGGGCCAGCAGTGCAGACCCTGGTCCTGAGGAGAATCTCACTTTTCTTCACTGGCTGAGGTATCATTTCCATCATTCAGCTTCTGCTTTTGCATTCTTGTTCGAGTAGATGCTACAAAAAAAACCCAACAAACAAAAAGAATGAAATATTTTCTTCTTAATTACTTTGGACTGATTATTATAAAAACTTGTAATGACAAGGAACAGAAGTACACTATTCCATTCTAAATAAACCAAATCCCTTATCATAAAATAAACACCTAATTCTGTGCCACTTCAGCAATTCTTGTTCAATCTTGCACATCTTACGAAATTTCTTCCACCTGTTCACTCAGGTTCTAATTGTTTCTGTATCCTCATGTGTCCGTTTTCATCCTCAAGGTGGGCAGATGGTCTGCATCACACAGGGAATCTCATCTTGTTTCCAGGCAGAAGCTGTGGGCTGAGCAGTGCCCACATCCCAGAGCCAGCCAGCCAGGAAATGCCTTTTCCCCTCACTGACACACACTAACACCACCAGACATGAGACAGAACTCTCCTTCTTAACCTCTGCCACAAGTAAACACTGAAACATTTCCGCTACCTGAAAATAAAGGAGAGATGCCTGGATCCACACTAATATCTATCCTGATGAGCAAGGTGAGAGCTTTTAATGGACAAATTGGCTCAGCTACAGAGCTCAGATTCCACCAGAGAGTGAGAATGCCTGGCCAGACCAAGTGTGCTCCTTCTCGGAGTTTCTAAAATTCTACTACCGTGGAGGTGGGGCTGTTTTGCTTTTCATGAACTAGATTTGAGTTTCATTTGAAAAAAACAGAAAATTGACCCCATACAATCTGAAAGAAATGCTGAACCACAGTAGAAGAAAAAGCAGTCTCAGACATTTTAGTACAAAAGACAGCAAAGCAACAAACAAAACTACATATGATTTTCCTATGTACATAAATTTCCATTTTGTAATCTGCATTTTCAAGAATAAATCCAGAAAGTAAAAGAAACAACAAAGTTACCTAAATGACATTAGCACTGAGCAACCCTTTCATCTGAGTGGGCCCAAACTGTTTTACCCAAGGCACTCACTGCCGTGCAGTTTATGAGGAAAATAATACTCACTCATTTCTGCAAGCTTTTGTTGGAACTTGGACTCCTGGGGTAGGTGTTTGCTGCAGACAGAAAGCATATGATTAAGTTAATCATATAAATAAGAGGATAAAGAATAACTCTTTATCCTCGTAATTGAAACTTTAAATTAAGGTTAGTTCATTTCAGTGTTACTGCCTTCTCTTACAGGCACTGAAGAAATCCTTTGCTTCTGACATCAAAGTGTCTAATGAGAAGCATCATGATAAATCTCTCATTTAATACAGTTACTAAAGTTCACAAATTTCTACTAAATTCTAAAATTCTACTACCCCCAAACATGTAGTTAGGATACCAGGAAGAAATTAGGATAGAAGGCCCCCAAGAGCCAAGTATAAGGTGACTACTGAAAACACAAGATTACTGAAAAGCCGAGGACAATCTCCCACCTTCCGTCTGCTTCGTCTTGTCCCTCTATATCGAAGCGCAGCCTCTTCAGTGGCTTCGGAGCAGCACTTACTTCTGCACTGCGCTTCAGCTGGCAGTCACTGTTGCACAACATCTGGTTTATCTTTTGAAACTTTTCAGAAGTCTGAAGGGACAAGAAAATAGAGAAAGAATTGCCAATAAATCCCGAAGCAATGCCAACTTTCCAGATTATCCACTAAATAAAAATTAGGAGCTCTAAAACGCCGAGGTTTTAAGAACTCATCTTCTGCCAAAGCAACTAAATTAAATGGCAACACATTTTAAAAGTGAAGTCTGGATATTTGAAAGGAGTTAGCAGAACTTCCTCATAATTACTATATTAAACACGCTTACTGACCAGTTCAATAGATGTAAGCAGGTTATCCCATTCCTCCAAAAGTTAAGTGCATTTAAGACTACACATTAAAAATGTTAAAACTCACCCCAAATGATTCTCCAATTGACACCAAAATTCTGCCAAATGAAGAAGAGAAATGTTTAAGATTAAGCTACGTTTAACAATGACAGAAGCATCCACTAACTTGCAGAGCTTAGCACAATGCATTAACAAGGTCCCTTTCTCTCTCTCTCCAGTGAAAACCCATACTTGTGCTTTACTTGTGTTTCTCTTTGGCCCAGTGAATGCCGCATCACCAAATTAACTGTATCACAGACAGAAACAAAACTGTAGCTTAAAAGAATTGGAGGATGCCATAGTCTCTCCCTTAGCAGCAAGGAAGACCTTTCAGTGCTGGGTTCCCAGACAATCCTTTCATCTTTACCTTTAAGTGTTTGTTAAGCGAAATCATGCAGGACTTCAACCCAAAATACACAATGTTTAAACTTCTGTACACAGTGGGCCAGACACACTGGGACTCACTTGATCCTAGTCTGAAAAGCCACTGGAAACTGGCACATTTGCTGTCATCATCATCTGCTAAGAACTAGTGACCAACACTTTGAAATGTTCTGTTCAGCCAACTAAATAAACATTTTGTTCCAAAAAAAGTATTTTCCCTTTGAACAAGCTTACAGAGTTCATTTGTGTTTTTCAGGAGTGTGATCCAGAGTCAAAGTCAACAACATTTAAACAACTAGGTCAGGAAACTCCTCTGGGGAGTGGGTAGAAAAACAAGAAAAAACAACCAACAAAAAACTCCTTGAGCACAATAGAAAAGCACCCAAAGATGAATAAAGGTTCCACATACAGGACACAAACTTTTAACCAGAAAAGATACAATAGCATCAGATTACTGACAAACCAGACTGGCAGTTTTCCAATTTGCTTCCACTAAAATCCCCAGATACCAAGGAAAAGCTTGACAACAATCTACCTAGACCTTGGAGTCATCTTTGTGGGTGACTGAAACCCATCGGAGAATTTGTATGGGCTCTTCAAAGGTGAGATGTAGATGTTATTGCCAGCAGGGACACGCCGAGGAGAGTTGGAGAACTGGTAAGGGCTGCAAGGAATGTGGGGGATGGGTGACAGAGCAGGAGGCTATAAGAATAAAGAAATAATTGTAAGGTTTTATTGTCTATATATTTATAGTCCATTGAAAAATGAACAGAGCTAATGGCTCACCCTGTTGGAAGCATACTGCAAAATGTTTGTTTTCAGCTTCTGCATAAACACCAAGTTGTAGAAGACTATAATGGAGTCATATTGTTCTTCCCGGATAAGAACACGTTTGAAAGTCTATGTAGGGTGAGAAAATTGTAAACAGATTAAAGAAAAAAGGAATGAAAATTTTATATCTGACAAACTCATAAAACCATTCATAAAGTCTGTGTTAGAGAATAGCTAGGATGGCATGTGGATTGTATGCAAGCCATTGTAACTACTATTTAGAAATATTCTAAACTGTTTGGGTTTTTTTCCCCCAAACATGTAGGAACACCGGAAGAAGCATCTACTTCATTAACTGGCACAGCCCCTTAGTGCAAACACACTTCTAACATTTTCCAGATTTAAGCTCCATTTACTTTCACACATACACATGTCAAAAAGTCTAGAGTACTGTGCATGCCTTACTAAGCTAAAAAACTCACTAGTGACCTGATGTGGATGAAGCAGTTCTATAGGCTTGGAGACAAAAGTATGGAGCTTGGCCAAGATCCACAAACACACTGTGAGAAACTCTGCTACAGAAAGGATGCCTACAGTTCCATTACCTGGTGAGGATTTTTCTATTCATTTAATTATTGTGCAAAAATTTTGGTACACTAAAAGTTCCTATGAAGAAAGGAACTTCTTACTGTTAGAATTAAACCTGCAACTTTAATACATACACAGCTGTTTGACATATAACCATACATGTCTATTTGATATCAAACCATACTTCTATTGAAAGCTTCTGTGGAAAGTTATCTGCTTCCCTTTCCTTAATGCTCCATGGGAAGTTAGATAACTCCTAAAGGAACTTGTGTTATTTTTGAAAATAGTATTAGCTCTTTTATCTCATCTCCAAAGAGAATCATAAACCATTATTTAGTACCTTTAAAAAGATGGAACGAGGTTTGTTTTCTGAGAAGAGCTACCAAACTATTTATGCAACATGTTTAAAAGAGATATCTAGTATTAGAGTAAATTTTCTCCTTCACAAAATGGAGAATGCAGTGAAGCAGACGTTCTCTTTTGTATGTTCAAGTGCAGTTGGTTTTATTTTAATTTCAGAGAGAAATAAGTTGTTTATAACATTTCTACAGAGGAATAATATTTAAGAACTTCCATACCTCTTGATTTGTGTTGCAAAGCTCCTTGTATGCTGAAACTATTATTTTAAATCGAAGATCTACATTCTTTACTTTGCATATGCCATACATGGAACACATCATGATCTATTAAAGAAACAAGGCAAGACAACTGAAAACGCAGAAAATTAATTCAGCTTCTTCATTTCAAGGTAAGAAATAAGGTTTCTATTACTGATAGTGTTCTGTAAACTAGCATGCAGTTCAACTTCATAAGAACTCCCAGAATATGTCAACTACAGCTACCTCTGTATCTGTACGACAATCAACTAACAGGAGCTGATAGTATCTTCTCAAATTCACTTCACATGCTGCAGTTTTAGGGTAGAACAACAAAACATTTATTGGCCATCTTTGTTGTCTTCCCAAAGAAAATCATTATTTTCTTATGCAAATTCTTAAGAATCGTGGTGTGTCTTCATTATTTTGAAAATAGATGAAAATGGTATTTGAAGATGCCACAGTAAGTAACTGCCAGTGCTTGAAAATCCGATAGACTTCAGTCTAAATTATTTTTCTATTGCTCACTGAAAGGAGAACTTAAAGACTCAGGGTACAATTTCTAACTGCTGAAGAATATACAAGAAACATTTTGTTCAGGAGAGTCATCTTCAACTTCTTAAAACTTTTTTGTCCATGTTACCTGGTCCAAGTGCCTGTCTCTCATTAGCTCATACTCATTTTGCAGAGTGTGCTGGAAGAGGGTCCAGATCAAGGGTTCCAGGTCAGGATGTTCAGAGAGAAGCTGAAGGAACAGGGTATGTAATCGACGATAGGCCAGTAGATACACTTCAGAAACAAAGAAGAAAAATAAACTGGAATTGTCGTAACAGGAGTACACAAGATAAAAGGAGTGCAATGGAAGATGGACAGCAATTGAACACTTGCCATCTCCAACTACAAAAACTACAGCTGAGATACCAAATGAAGGTAATAGAAGGCAGATTCAAAATAAATGAAAAAGATTCTTCATACAAGAGACACTGGAGGCATGGAAGGCCACACCAAACTATGTTGCACATGTATGCCTATGTCAATTCAAAAAGAGTCTGAACAAGCATTTGGAACATGAATTTGCTGAGAGTTAGTATGCAGACACAGTGCAAAAGGTTCAAAAACCCCTGAGCTGGACTAAGTAAAAGCTTGGGAAAGCATTCAGGGGAAGCACCATCCATGCTTGCTCAGTTCTTCAGGATCCCATGACACCTATTTACAGACACTGCTGGGAAAATGCTGCTATGATGGAAGAACCCTCCGTCTAAGCCCATATGGACATTCTTACAGTCAGTAGGTAAATTTTCTGTTCAGACTTGCAGTGTGCACCCATTAAACTGCTAGCACCATTTTCTGTTTCTTCCAGAGGGTTTGCACACTGTCCACTACAGATCCTATGGCAATCTTTTAAGAAATGTTAAGCACTCAAAAAAGATAAAAAACATGAGATAACTTTGCAAATGTCAGCATATACAGAAGCAACAAACCTTTTTTGTAGAACAGAGAGAGGGAGGTAGATTTTTGTGGTTTCTGTGTTTGGGGGGTCACAGCAGGTTGAGCATCTGGAGTGGAAGTAGCACTTGGAGGAGGTCCAGATGCTTTCTTCTTAGGAGATCTCACAGGAGAAAGATAGCTGGAGATTCAACATATATTAAGCATTTCACATCACAGGATAAAGGAACAATTTTACATGAATAATACTTGCAGGAACTCTTCCCTATTAGAAGAAATTGCTACTGTAACCTGTAAGCCCCAATACCTGACTTACTCATTCCTAGGCAAATAAGGTAACAGTTTGCAGTTACGAGTTTGATAGGGCTTAGAAAAAAGTATTTCAGCATTTGATTTAAATTTGTACATATAATAAACATCTGCAAAGACAAGCCAAACCTAAGTATCAAGCCTAATAAGTAGGAAAGCAGAATACAGCTGGATTTAAGTAATATTAGGGGTGATATTAACTTCACATTTTCCTATACCTCAGGCATGCATGTCACTTACAGGTCTGCAGCAGTGTGATTATGTTGGAAAGGCGTATTGGGAATAGAAGTGCTCTCAGGCTGATCAGTTTGGCCTTCTCGTTCTTTTGACTGCTTGATTAGATCAAACAGAGGTGACCCCTTGAAATATAATTGGAATACAACATTACATTAAGAATAGACAACCACTCTGAATGGATTTTGTTCCTTCTCTAAAAACAGCCACCAAAATATGATCCTCAACAGAAGACTAAAGCTTTGAAGTAATTCAGAACACTCATATTTTGCCAGATAAATTTTAACCATTTAACTGACAAATTTTAACTATTTAATACACCAAACATTTTTTCCTTGTTTCAGCAACAATCCATTATATATAGGCTAACTGCAGATTTGAGACAGTTGTGAGTCCCTTACTCCTTCCTATTAAACAGCCATTCCAGAAAAGAGCAAACAATACATGAAAATACATAAAATGTCACATTTCAAAAAAATAACAAAAAAACCCCCCACAAAACACCCTAAACAAACAAACCCCCAGCAATCCACAAAAATGAACAAACCCCCAAAAACAACCAAAGGAAACCTCGACTCACCACTGACTAAAAGTTACTGCTGTACCTAGTGTCAATCCATTTCTGCTACAACATCTACCCAATATTTTACATATGATAATATATAAACCATGGTCATGACTCATTTAACTGCACTGGGGACTCTTTGGTCTCTGCAGCATCATGTTCCAGAGCCACCTATGGCAAGAGTTAAAATTACTCTGGATACATTAAGTCTCTGCCCTAGTGGCCAAAACAATAAACATTTTGATTTGAGGTTAATTATCAGTGCTGGAATACATCTGAAACTAAGCTTGAGGTAGCAGACAATGCAGAGAATGGAGTAAGTGGAATGGAGAAGGTTCTGGGTGAAGCAACATCAGCCCTTCTGCTGACGTTAGTAATAAACTGCAGTCTTGGAGAAACAAAATCTCAGGCTGCTTGTGTGTCACGCACAGAGCAGAATTATGCTGAGACAGCAAAACTGCATGAGAAAATATTTTGGCACCACATTTATAATTAATTTTGGAAACACAGGGTTGCTGGCTTCTAGGTTTTTTAATTTTCTTTAGACAGAAGTCTCATCCTTGAGCACAATGGTGCTTCTCAACAGTGCAGCATCAGAACTCCCAAAGCAACAGAAGAATATCTGATTAGCAAATATCTGTCTTCCGGGGAGGGTGAAGCAGTGTCCATAGAACTGAGGATAAAGTGGGCAAAGCAGACATTCAGCATTTTCCTCAAATGATCTCCCCAGAAGACATCAGTAAAATCTGTCAGCTCATTACTTTGTACATAATGCATCATCTAAGACTCCATGGTCTGTTTGAACCCACAAATGCACGTTACCAATACTAAAATGCAATGGCACAGATGACCAATCTGTAGATACAAACAGGAGCACATCACACATGTAAAGCATGTAGCATCACCTGGCAATAAGAAATGGCATAGTAAAACTAGACTACATTTATGACAATTAAAACTAGCGTTAAGACAATCCTCATTTAGACCTATTTCTAAAAAACCTACAATTTTCTTCTGAAGTGTATCTAATAAAAATTCGGAGCAACAAGATGAGAGTGATGAGATTTACAATTTTTCACACTGCACTGTGCAATTTTTAAATTATGGTTTTGGCAATACTGGAGCTGTTTCATCTGTAACAAAAAAACCATCAGTTACTGATTCATAACCACATAGTTATTTCTCCATGATTTCTCAACCAGTTCAGCTCTTGGGCTGGGTTTCATAATTTTTGACTGTATTGAGGAGTGCACGCACTTCTTACTTGTTTCTCTCAGCATTGCCCTTTCTGGAAATGCAGACACGACCTTCTCCATTTCTTGTTCTTCTGGCCACTTGGTCCCTTCTTTTTTATTATTCCCACCACTTCACTGTGCTCCAAAGAATCCAAGTTTCTTTCCCAGATCAATCACTGATGCATTGCTGAGATACCTGGACTAAGAGTGAACCCTTCTGCATTCATTTCACATTTTACCTATTAATGACTGGGAAAAGTATTGTTTATAACGAAGCATCAGCAGGAGGAAAAGGGGTTGATAAAGGGGGATGCGAGGTCTAGGAACAGAAGCAAAATTTACTATTTTTGAGTTAGCACTTGAGACCAGCAGTTCCAGGTCCTCTCGCCCCTGCTCCAGTTTTCACTATTCAAAGTGTGATTTCATGAGATAAAGTGAAGGGACACAGCAGCTTCCTACCCATGGAAGGGATCTGCCTACTTTTGCATCATTTTCACTCCTCTTCTACCTGCCAGCCTTGACAATCAGTCAACCTCCACATAAGTCAATCTGATGCACTAAGCCAGCAGAACGTTAACAGAAAATGCAAATCCAGATTTAAGTCCACTCTGAAGAGAATCACGAGCAGAACCAGAACAAGAAGCAAGAACAGACAGGGCAGCAACACCACAAAGGCTGGGAGCAAAGCAGAAAAGAGCAGAAAACAAAGTACAAGACGTCCTGCATTTACTGACAACAACCTGTTCCGTAAGCTGACTGGCAAGAGAAATTTTATCTGACAGGAATGTACAAAACCTACATCTGCTTTCCACCAGTTAGATGGGCTACAGTCAGCAAGAGGATATTCTTTGTGTAGAAGCATCTACTTATGAGACCAAATAGCAAGAATCAGTGAGTCCAGTATTTCTTGGCTCCCACAAATACTAGTTGACACTGTGGTTAAAAACTTGGCAAGATAAATAGGTTGTTGCAACCCAGCTGGCCCCAGCAGCACACAGCTGCCAGCACCAGCAATGGCAGGATGTGAGAGAGCCTGATTCAACGTGAACGAGACAAACCACAGCTGTGTCACCTAAACTGCCTCCATCAACTTTGTTAGCCCTGCAGCTGCACAAGCACCAAAAGGTTATTTAGTTTTCAGATCTGATGAAATTTTTCTTGATCACCACTCCTACCTTCCTCTCAGACTTTAGATGCAACCCCCTGTGCTCTTTCCCCAGGGACCTCTACCACTCTTGCTGGTACCTTTCCAAATGCATGGCCATGTAGTTGGAGAAACAGGTGCTACACTGACAAGACTGGTGCCTTACAAAAAAAACCACATTTGTGCCACGATGCAGAATAACACAGAGACAAGTTTTCTCAAATGCAACTATCCCCCACCCTGCAAAAGCGATGGGTTTAATTACAGCCTTATCTCCTTTCTTTATATTTACACATGAAAAATACTTCTATTTAGTGAATTCAAAGCACATTCTGCAGCTTGCAGGGAATTTTCAAGCTTATCAGGGCAAACTTCAGCTTCAGTCCCACTATTTGATAGTCAACACTCAAATGAGCAAAGTATAACATTATTAACCAGGCAATTACCAGTCCTCTAAGTAATAGTCACAAAAGAACTTTAACCCTCAGGTCCAGCATAATCGAACAGGAATGTTTATCAGCAACTTGTTTCTAAAGCGATGTTATTCATGCTATCTTTTACAAATTTCATATTGCTTTTTAAAGTTTTTAAATAGCACTTGAGGTGAACAGGTTACCTCCAATGCATTCCTTTCACATGAAAGGAGATCTGCACTTTTTACTTTAATTTAACTCTCAGTAAGGGATTAATGTAGTAACATTAATGCAGCCACAGAATAAATTTCACTAATTAAGCAAAATGCTCCTTTTCATTTGAGACTTCCCTATAATGGTTACAGAAGCCCCATTTTAGTAGTGTAAAAAAGGAGAAAGCAGTGAAGGATTAAAATTTCTTAGGGTCAAAAGGCCACTGGCATCAGAATGAAATTCCAGACTGAAATTTGACTCTGTCCCCTCTCACACTACCCACAGCTAACTAACTCTCCAATGCTCAACTCAGTGAATTAAGCGGGGCTTTGTTAAGTAAAGCTTTGTAGGATGCTTCCCTGCAGCAACACCTCCATTGCAAGCATCTGCAGTGATTTTTTTCCCCATCTGAAAACTCCTTTCATGGACAAAATGGGCAGAATTTCTTGTTGGCTAATTTTGTTTTGCTGCGGTGAAACTACAGGACACAGGTGCTTCCCAGCTTCCCAATCTTTGTACTGGCTCTATCCCAACAACATGTTTAACTAGACTTTGGTTTCCATGAAAAGATTAAACAAAAGACCTAAATCCTTAAATATGAGGAAGAGCTACCCTAGGGTTTGGGTGTACTGCACTGATCACAGAGCAGCTTTACTTTGAGCAGTGCTATTAGCCATTCACAGGATTTTAAAAACTGCTTTTGTCTTTGTTTTCTACATGCTTTACATTTTTGTTCTTTATAATAACTTCCTAATATATTTTCTGGTTTTAGATATCTGTTCACAATAAATTCTAATGCAGTGTTTAGCCAAAGGTCTCAAAGACAACTAAATGGATACCAGTTTCCCCACACTCTCTGGATAGAAATTGTGTGCAATAAACTAAAACAACACCTGTTGTGAATCGTTTGACTGTCGGAAATGACAATATATCAATCAGTAACAAAACTTCCTGTCAAAAATCTTGAGGTTGAGAGTCACGGCAACAACTTTAAACTGTGAAAACACTACAGAGAATGCAAAGATTTCCAGCACAGGAAATAGAGAAGAGATGCTTTAAGGGACCATTATGTTAACTGACATCACACGGTATTAGAAATACAATTTATATAGCTATTTTTATATATGAAAGATTATTACACTCAGGAGCAAAACAACACTGAAGCATTTTCTTCAGAGGAATTTTGGGGTCACAAAATGCCTATTTCAGTAAAAAGAATATAATTAGGTAATCACTATTCTAACAATCAAACAAATTGTTACTGTACCACATCACATTTTCTATCAGTTTCATTTCTAATTGACTTATACAATCCTAGTTCCTAGAAAAACAATTAAAGAGTGGTTCCGGGAAATACTTTTACAAGTACAAGTGGAAACATGACAGTGAGGGGACTCTGAGATTTTTTGTTAAAGCCAGTAATTCAGTTTCAAGTCTTGTGTTCTTTCCAGGTTCTCATCAACTAGACAAATTTAGATACCAAGTACCACCACCAATTCTTTTATTATTCTAAAAGTGGTAAGTGTGCTAGGAAACTTTGTAAACAGCAGTTTTTGAAAGAGCAAACAGTATCTTTTACCAGCACAACCAAGGAGTCAACAAATCATGAATCGAACAAAAAAGGATATAACAGATAATTGGCAGAGGATGCGAATGAGCTGCATGCACAGAAAGAACAATTCCCTAAAAAAAGTAGTATTAGCTAGGGGATGGTACATGTCCTGAAACCATTAAGAGCAGACTGCTCTGTGATATTTAAAAGCAAAAAGGACCATAAATATCTTGAAATGTGCTTCATATAATCTAAAAGAGAAAAATAGCACAAAGAAATTGGAGTTGCAAAAACAGCATGCCATGTTTCACAACTAAACATGGCAATACAAGCATGAAAACTGTTTTATGTGATAGGTTTAGCTACCACTTTCAGAAAACATTTCAATCTGAAGAAAATTACATATGACAAAGAAGAAAGAAAAACTGAAGTTGTAACAAAATCATCAGTCACAACATTTTGGGCACAAAACCATCCTTTGAGAAGAGTTTTGATTTTAATTTGAGCCAATATTTTTATGACCACCATTACAGAGTATCTCAAGCTCAGTTGGTCCATACCTAGTATTAGCTCAAGGCAGGCAAGAACTGGCAGTCATCCTGCTGTGCTTGGCTTTCAAAGCAGAAGCATATGCAGAGCTTCTGAGTGCTCATTTGGAGGAATTTAAGATGTCTCCACGTAAATATTTCTGCCTTACAAGCAGGTATTTAACAATCAATCAAAATGCAGTTATAATACAAGTAAGGAAGACTGCACTGGAAATCAAATTGAGAAGAAAAAGCTAAAGGTGGTCTTGGGCTATTATTTAGAGTTTGTTAAAAAACATTCTTCCGAAACAGAAAATAAATAATTGAATTTTGACAGTGTGATACAGAAGAGTACAAAAATCAATCAAATATCCCAAACTTTTCCATAACTTGTCTGAACAGACCTGAAACAAAAACTTGGAAAGCACTGGTACCTGTATTTTTTGATGTTACACTCACTTCATACTTACTTTTTAGTAATTTTATAAATCTAGTGTTTCAACAATTACAAAGTGTTTTTCCTACTGTTTTCTCTCAAAGTGTTAGAGTTAATTCTGTGGCACATCTCAGAATGAGTTGCACTGGAAGGGACCTTAAAGATTCCTTCCAGGGGCAGAGACACCTCCCACTAGACCAAATGGGTCAAAGTCCTATCCAACCTGGCCTTAAACATGTCTAGGGATGGAGCATTCACAGCTTCTCTGGACAATCTCTGCCAGTGTCCTACCACTCTCACAGTGAAGAATTTCTTCCTAATATCTAATCTAAACCTGCCCTCTTTCTATTTAAGGCCATTCCCCCTCTTCCTGTCACTGCATGCCCTCATAAAAAGAGGGTAAAAGATATTAACAGTGCTTCGTTCTAAAAAAAAGTGCTGACATCCTTACCACCACGCCAGCTTTTTTTCTGATCATTACTTCATTTCCTACCACTCCTTTTGAGGGCAATTTCACTGATCTACAGCATTAGTTGGCTTCCATAACTACAAACCGTAAACATGTGTAACCATACGAGAAACAATTAAAGAATTAGTATGTCAGCATTAACTTTGCACAGATCTGAAAGAGAAAAAAAAATGTAATTGATATTACCAAACATAAGAGCATCCTTTAATAAATTATGGGAGTCAGAAGTATCTTATACCAGAACATGTGGAGTATCCATGGAGTTATTCTCAGAGCCTTAAAAAAGACTGAAGACTTTTTTTTAGGGCAATGAGGCTGGTGAAGGGACTGGAGCACAAGTCCTGTGAGCAGTGGCTGAAGTGATGCCTTAAAATTTCTTACATAATTTATATTCCTGGATTTTAGGATAGTTGTATGGTTTCTCACACTTAGCAGCTGTGGTTGTTTAGCCTGGAAAAGAGAAGGCTCAGGGGAGACCTTATCACTCTCTACAACTGCCTGAAAGGAGGGTGTAGCCAGGTGGGGGTCAGTGTCTTCCCCCAGGCAACCAGCAGTAGGACAAGGGGGCACAGTCTTAAGCTGTGTCAGGGGAGGTTTAGCTTAGATATTAGGAAGTTCTTTACAGAGAGAGTGATTGGGCATTGGAATGGGCTGTCCAGGGAGGTGGTGGAGTCACCATCCCTGGAAGTGTTTAAGAACAGACTGGATGTGGCACTTAGTGCCATGGTCTAGCTGACAAGGCAGTGTTCAGTCAAAGGTTGGACTCGGGGGTCTTTTCCAATCTAGTTAATTGTGTGATTCTTAAAAGAATGCAATATATCTGCTTAAATATATCTGCTTTAATTTTTTTCTAACACCAAAAAATGTAGCTGAACTAGCAAAGAAGGGCAAAGTCAATACAAAGGGGCAAAAAAAAATCTCAACAATTTATCTCAGTGAGTGTGCGTATGTGGTAAACTTGGACCACAGCAACATCTACAAGAAGCTTGAGCTCACTTTTCTGCAAACTAGGCCGGTATTATTTTTCAGTAAATAACATGATAGACATGATATTCACTTTTCTCATGGTCATATGAGAACCTTTTTTGAAGACTGATCAGTGATGGCTAGCTCAGACTTCAGAAAAATAACAGTGGAAGGCATAACATTTCTCCCTTAGATATTCAGAGAAAAATTATGCAGGAAATTATAGAATCACAGAATCGTTAGAGTTTGAAGGGACTGGAGTGGGGCACCTGGTCCAACCTCCTTGAAGGAGGGTGTTTAAAACTCAGTGCATTTCTAGTTGGATGACTTCACAGGCATCTAGGAAAGCAATAGTAATCATCTTCATGTTTTAAAATCAACAGCTATAGTCACGTTTGGGGCTTTTTTCCTGAAACACCACATACCAGACCCCCCACTTCACATCTGAATAGCACAGATGCAAAAACTTCCCTCCCTTTAGGAAGCCCTTGTGCTACACATCTATGCTGCGAAGGACTCAGCATCCTTTCTGCAGCCCTTTGCTCACCCATTCTGGAACCTGAAGCCAGAACTTGGTTTGCAAGCTTCATGCTGGTCAAGAAGCACACACCCAACTGGGGATGGAAGAGCAAAAGCTTGCCCAGCTGAAGCACAGGCACGTGGGTGTTGGGCCCTCATAAAGATAATGAAGAAGCCAAGTTTCCTTTTAAAATGACAACATTTCAAAAGTAACATACCCTAAAAGAATGTCAAAATTTTGAGAATGCTTTTGATGCCTTTTTTGTTTTTTGGTGCTCAGATACTCCTGAGTGTAGAGAGTGGCTGTGTGTATGAAAATCAACAAATTTCCACGACCTCTGCTTTCTCCTTCCTTGGTGCAATACTTTCTCCTTGACCACTTATCTTTTGGTTGTACTGTTACTGGCATAGAATTAAAAACTGCAACATGTACAAAAAAAGATGCATGAGACTCTCCCTGAAGCAATATATCAGTGACATTAGGCAATACATGAAGACCACCTACCAACAAAGCAGTAAAACAGACTCAGCTGATAAGGTGCAGTCAATTACTAAATGATCAAAACCTATGTCTCCCCTGATCTCATTAAATTACAAATATCCTGCTGGAAAATACAAATAAAAATGTGAGATCCCTCAGTAACAATGTGCTTTTCTACTAAAGCTCTGCATGTTTACTGTGAGAAACTCTCAGTAATTTGTAAACAAAGTAAAACCCAAGTTCAATTTTTCTGAGGAAACCACTATGCTCTACATCGTATTTTGAGAAAATTCAAGTCTTTTGATTCTAGTTTTTCTTCCTGAAATTTAAGGAAAACTTAATTAGGGTCTAGAAATTTTGTTTTATTTTAATTGGCCTTTTTGCAAGAAATTTCACTGAAACTTTTTCCCACAGAAATACTACATTTTACCAATATGTTTTCCAGCGAAAACAATTTCAAAAACTCTTTCTTCTAGTACTTGCCAATCTGGTTGTGACATGTCTTTTAGCAATTTCAAAACAGAAGTTCACCGATCAGTCTTAAAAGGCATTATGCTAATTTTTAAACTTGATCATGCCACGAACTATCATTGTGCATTGAAATACTTGCTCTGTTTTACTGAAGTTACAGACAACCACAATGAATTTATTGCTGTTGACTTCCTACAGTTTAAGCAAGTGCAGAAAGGTTGAGATGACTTGGAAACTTTCCTCTCCCACCAAGGAATTTTGAACTGCCAGACTTAACAGAAACTCCCCCAAATTTTTCCCTTTAGCTCTCAAACTCCAGAGCATGAAAAGGTCACACATTACAGAAAGAATGATGCAATTTGAAGTTCTGTTGAATTTTACAGCTTCTCCTATCTGCTCTAGAGAAAACAAACTTGAATTGCAGCTCAGCCATTTTTACTAAACCTGCCTTTGACATACTTTCTACTTGGGTATTTCCTGCCATCAGCACACAGAGCAATACTGAAGCTTAGCACACTTGAACTGTACAGATGTGGAGTAAAACTTGCCTCTCACAGGCATGAGGACTTCAGCTACATCTATGGCTAGAGCACAGCTATGGCTAAAGTAACTCAAAGTGCATTCTAATTGACAGGTCTGTGCAGGAAGAACGGTGCAGATGCACTGCATGGTCAGCCTCCAATCCCAGTTACAGCTCTCCCAACACTTTTCTCCATTCCAACAGTTACCATAGACTGAAAAGAATTTTTAAGAAACGCTGGGGCACAGGAATGGAGTTCACTTAAAATTTACCTTTATTTCTTTATCATCTCTACTATACAGGGAAGCTTCAAAATGATTATCTCAAAAGAAGTGAAACTCCTATGAGATTAAAAGGTCATAGCTCTCATAGATTATGTTGCATTTTAATAAGGAAAATCTGCCTGACTCAGCAAATATAAAGATAAAAAGAAGACTTAAAAACACAAGCTGATCTTGAAATTTCATCACATCTGTTAAGGGATCACTTTCACACTGACTTAGATATATATATATATATATCTCCAACTTTTCTGTGCATCTTTGGATACTTCAGAGGAAGATAGACCAAGAACATATGGAAATAGTTGTCAAATTTAAAGGAGTTACTTTAATTTGGATGCACTTTTACTCTGCTGTCTTCACTGTAAAGAAAATGTCCATTTCTGCTCTTAGTTAGTGTGGGATCTCTTCTGGGCAGCTCCACTGACTTCACCACAAATATAGTGATATCAGACTCAGAGAAACAAAATCAAAAGCGTGCCCACAAGCACAGCCAAACATCTGCCAGAAGCCTTACACACAGAAATCCCTGTTTAAGAAAAGCTCGTGCAAGGCACCTTTAAGATACAACAATCAAATAGGAATTCTGCTATGTAGACTTCTCTATTTTAATTTTTTTTTTAAGTATCTAACAAGTTCCTCATTTATCATTCAGTGGGCATTTTCTATGGCTACTCTAAAGCATGTAGACCAATGACTAATCCACAGCAAAACCAAAACAGGTTTTAACATTCATTTCCAATGAAATAAGAGGCTGCAAATTAATCCATTTCTGAGGTTAAACCCGCAAATGACAATATCAATCTGAATCTATCTCCTTGCTACCTGACCCTGTTGTGTCTATGTTAACTGCAGATGACATGAGGTACCTGTAGCATATTTGTCTGTGATCTTCTAACTCTCTAGGCTGGTTGGCATGAGTCTCTAGACCACAACATGACAAGGAAAATGGAAGCCAATCACAGTAGTGAAGACAGCTGGCCCACAACTCAGCATCTTCAATTCACTCTAGATAGGATATTTGCCTTACAAAGCTGTCATCCTTTGTCACCTCTAATAATCTTAATAGGAAAGCATGACTATGCATACTGTATCTGTATTACCACTCATTTTTATCCTCCTTTGTGGAAAAATCAATTAGGCATACATGGCTCTCTTTTATTACATTATAAGTATCTCTATTTCAAACCACTTACATGAAAATAAATTACAGGGTAGGAGACCAGAATCACAGACCTCACCCTGGAGCTTAGCTGAGGCTTTTAAAACTCACACAGCCAAACACTAAGTTAATATCTGGCCAAGAGTCAAAACAATACAGATTTGAAAGTCTCAAAGTTGAACATTGCCACAACACTTCCAGCACAGTTTCACTATCGGCTTAAATGAGTTTAAGTGCACTGGTGCTTCTCTAAGTTACATATCTGTACTTTCTGCTTCATCCCCTGCTTTAGTGTTAGCACAGCTATGACTGCCAATTAAGTATTTGTTAGGATTAGTTTTAAACCAAATAGTTGTCCTCATTTAGCTGAGTGCATATATACAAACAGCACAACAGAAGAAGCAGAGAGGCTTAAACAGGCAGCAGTAGGTTTACTTGAGGCAACAGCTCATATTCAAAGAAAACCACAAAAACTGTGTCAGAACCCAACGAATTCAAGAAGTACAAAGAATGTTAAGGTAGTATTTGCAAGCAGAAATAGGACCTTCGTGATCTTTCTGCAACAACTCACTCATTCTCCACCCCTTATGAAACATTTTCTTTTTTTCCTTTCAAAGATGATGTGATAACTAGAGCTAATGACTTTCAATACTACTGCTTCTACCTCAGATTTCAAAGACTTGCAAGGCCAAAAAGTTAACTTTTTCCATCTATACCACTAAACCATCACAGATAATAGCTGAGAAAGCTTGAAAAAATCCAGAGACTTCAGTAAGAAGTGTGCACAACAGTGAATGCTGCATGACACTACCTGGATCTTCCTCTACCACCATCACTGGAAGTACCTGGAGGAGCCAAATACTATTGCACGGATATCCCACTGTTCTTAATGTGGTGCCTTTTTCTGAGGCTAAATACATTATCATAGAATGGTTTGAGTTAGAAGGGATCTCAAAGATCATCTAGTTCCAAACCCTTCACCAGAGGCACGGACAGCTTTGATCAGACGAGGTGGCTCAAAGCCCCATGACACCTGGGGCTTGAACACTTTCAGGGATTGAGTACATTGTTTCAGAGAACTCACTCCCTTATTGAAAAAGATGGGGATCCCTCATTACAAGGGCTCAGTGCATTACATTGCTCAGGACATAGGATGTGGGTTCCAACCTCCCCTCTCCTGCCAGGATCAAACTGATGTCTCCCAGAGAAATGTCTTGCAACTTCCAGGAAGGTTAACACAGATTCAAGTGAAAATGGATAACTTATGACTAATGTTTTGCATTTGAGAGCATCACTCCTCTAAGAATGAAGCAGAAAATTTTAAATTATCATGTGAAAAGCATATCCTTTTGTCCATCCTCCACTGACATCTCCTTTCTTACCTTCTAGGTATTAGCTGATTGCCACATTGAAAATGCAACTGCTAAATGTGGTCAACAATGTAATAAAATAGTTCATAAAGTACTGAATTGGTTTCATAAAACTTCAAGATACAGGCTGGAAGGAAAGTGCAGTTGTAGGGGAAAGTCAGCTGAAGTATTTGTAATTGCTGTTTACCATTACTAATGATATGCTAAATAATCATTTAAGTGATCTTATCATGCAGAATTTTAAAGAAGTTATTTGCTGACTCACACATTTAGAAAGTAATAGTTCTTCACATTAATCAAACCCAAGTTCTGCTTTCTGGCAGCAGTTCTCCCCTGACAAGCATTTTCATGTCAGTATTTATCTAAACTAATTAGCTCACCAGCTTGAACAATTCTTATGAAACTTTTTTCCCCCTAAACTTCTTACATTACGCTTTTGCGAAGGAAACTTAATTAATACCATAGGTTTTTGGTGTTTTTAAACAATACAAACTCACATAAATCTTACTGAATGACTACGGCAAATTCTTTCAATAGCTTCATAATGTTATCCTTTATAAAAAAGAGAAAAGGAATGAGACTGTGGGCTTTGTGCTGCCTTTGACAAGTAAAGGTTAAAATCCTCTGTGCAAAGTCAGAGGCCTTTACTTGGCCAAAACTGAAAGAGGCTGCAAGCACTGGACGCAGTGGTTACAAGTAATTTGGCATGAAAGTAAAACACATCATCAAGATCTAACGTGAAGTAACACCAGCAACCCTGATATGGAACTAGACTACCTTAATCATGGCCAGACAATGCATGTTGGGCAAAAATTTTAGGTTTTTTTTAAAAGAGTTGTGTTTTGCACTTGAAAAGTATTTAGAGTAAAAATTTGTAGACATGGAACAACAAAACAGCAAAAAACATCTAGCCAATTCAAATTAAACTTTTAATTTCTAATCCTAAAACTTAAGAAAGTATAAGAATGAATAGAGCCAGAATTTGCTACAGTGTTAGGAAAAGGCATTTAACTTATTTCCTGCATATATGGCAGATAGAAATTTCAAATATTGATGTTATTTCAATCGCATTTGCAGGGTAACTGAATAAACACATTTTTAAAGGTAAAAAAAAAAAAAGCAAACGAGAGTTTAGGAACACAGGTATTTTGTTCTACTTAAGGCATCTCTCTTCCTACCTGATATTTTAGAGATTCCTTTGATTCCACTCCTATCCATTAATTATGTTGCTAAGATTGTTTACTAATCTTTTTCCCGTTTTCATTCCTTCTGAAGAATGTCAATGTCCATTTTTCAAGCTTTTAATCTGTTGTCCTTTCCTTTGATTTTTAGACCATCCCTTTTAAACCAATCAATCCACAGATTAAAGCTCAAAAAGATGTCATGTTATCTAACCTCTACTAACCTGCTGTAAGATCAACTAGATTCAGTCATATGTCACAATCATCTGATGTCTAACACACGCTTCTAAGGCACGATGTCATGCTGCCTCTTCTCCAGGGAATACAGTGCAGTATAGAGAAGTTATGCACTATACAGTGCATCTCCGAACATCACCTCAGGATGTATCTGGATACCTGTTATAAACTCTCCAGGTCACTGTCCCTAACAAATCTCTGCACATTGTCTACTACATATACTGCAGGGTCTCTGAGAAATACTGTCCTACACAGCAGCACAACCATTTTCAATCATCTTTCAAGAGTTTCTTATCTTGCCAAGTGGGCTTATTAAGATGCAATGGAAATGGTGATTTTTTTCATCCTGCAAAGCAATTTCTCCCTTAAAATGAGACTACATAAAGGGTCAGAGGCTTAAATCAACAACTCCTAAAACACACATGCACACACTGTTCATAGCTACAGAAAATTTAAAGCTGAGGTACAGCAATGGGTAAGCAGGTGTGCCATTTCTTACCTGCTCTTGCTGCACATATTAGAGGCAGATAGGGGACACCCTTTTCAATATGTCAGATAACAAATGGACATGTTGATAATATCTTACCCAATTATTTTTTCCTCTGGATAGCTTTATAACTGCAGCGCAACAAAAATTTGAGAATGCAAGCAAAAACTGGTGCTGGGACTTTCCATGAGTTACACAAAAAAATGCAATTCAAGAACCTTCATTCAAGTATTTATCAGTTGTGCCAGTGGCCTAAAGCACCACTGTAACTGTTCCTGTGTATTTACAATGCAAACAACCAACCTGCATATTCCATGATAACGTTTACATAATTTTAGGTAACTCTGACGTGTTTGTCAGCATTAGCTGGACCTTTGAGCTTCTTGTAAAAAAGCTTCTTTTACCATTAGACACTGCACATTTCTATTAGTGCTATCACAGAAATTATCTTCAAAATTGCAGTATTTTACTTGAAAAAATTAATCCTCTCTTCTTAATCTGTCTCAACTATTGTGGTCAACTAACCAAACAATGCCAAGAGCAAGCTCTAAAATGTAAGGAAAAGTTAAATATATTTTCTGAAATATTCTAAAAATATCTTCAGAACTTCTATGACAAACTCTAGCACACAGTTCTGCACTTTTCTTCACCACTGTGCATGGAAAGCTCTTTCCAAAACCCTTCTCCAAAAACGCTTTTACACAAAATATAAAGGAAATAAGAAAAAGAAGGTAAAATAAATTGTATTTTTAAAGTCTGTCTCATTTTCTCACTCTGTTAAGTTGGTCCCCTGTAAGTTAAGAGTATTTAGAAAGCCTCTAGCAGACTCATGAATATTCTGAAGGATTCTACTATGCTAAGGGGTATCGCAATGACTGAACACAGTCCCAACAGCAGCACTTCAGGTCCAAAATTCTGTTTCAAAAAAGGTTTCACCTCAGAACCAACAGAATATACTTATTTGCCTCTTAGTTGCTTAAAAATTATTAATCAACACACTGGTTTTCCTTTCTGCCTATATGAGCTTTCACAGAGTATTCCTTCAGTCAAAATACGTTCTCTGTAGCTCACTTCTCTTTACACTACTAAGTACCTTAAGGACAGTATTGGAAACAGCAAGGAAGGGACGTCTACAATTGACTGAAGTGGTTCAAAGAAACCACTTGCTTACACACAGATACGCAACAAATACTGTGAAAAAGTGTTTCAGAACTAGACTTTGACTAGAAGTGGCATTTCTTAAGAGTATGATTGTCACATTCACTGCATAATTTTTAAGAACAAAGAACCAAAGCAAACTATGGTTCTCAAGTTCAGAATACGTTTGATGTAAACATCCCTCATCTCCATCGACTCAGGAGTAGGGAGAAAAAAAAAGGACTATAGCAGATTGAAATCTCATACAAAAGGAGATAAATTGTTTCCTCTTTCTACAAGCAGGAGAGAAGCAGTGGTATCTTCTATAAAGGAAACTGAAACAATTCTGAAGACAGAAAAGCAGCATTTCAAACCCACAAAAATGAAGAACTCTAGAGTTTTATTCTGAGCTTTCTTTACCCTTTTTCATGCAATTACATAACTTAATAGACTACAGCCCAAATAGTTTCACTTCGCTTGCCTTTTTTTAATACTTGAAAGTTTTTTGGCAGCTATGTATTAGAACATAGCTAGTAAAACAACAACTAGTCAGGAGAACTGGTTTCTAGGTCAAACTTTCAGTGGAAAAATATTTACAGTTTTCTTTAAACTTTTACTTGCAATTTGTATGTGAGATTTCATATACATTAAGCTAACAAGTTTCCTGACATGGAGGGGCATTTTAGTGGCTCTGCAATAGTCACATGGGAATAGGCTGGCTAGATAAAAATATTCTGTTCACCCTAGGTCTTATAATGCTTATTTAAAGACTTGCCTGACACACTAGAAAATTTGAGGAGGGGGAAAAAAGGGAATTATTTTCAGTGCACTAACAGCTTCACACTGTCTCGACAGGTGGACCACAATTCAAGAAGGCAGTGAGCCATTTCCCAGAAGCAATCTTACAGCAACTTAGGGGTGCCTGAGCAGGCAACTCCTGAAAGGCAGCTGACAAGGTCAAAATGCCCAGCCCTGTTTCCTCTACACCTGCTTTTCCAGAGACTTATGGAGTTGAACCAAGTGAAGTCTCCAAACTGATCCTTTTGCTTGGCTGCGAGCTAATCTAAAAATACAAAATTTAACTCTCCCAACATTTTCACCACATTCACTAGCCCTAGCTCTTATTAAATAAAGGGTTTCCCATCCAGGACTTCAATCTATATTTAGCAATTAAGATGATCTCATATCCCAGTGTGGAAGTGAATAAGCTCTTCCATGGAGGGAAGCTAGAGCAAAAAGTCATAAGAAAACTTTGCCAGGATTGGAACAGAAAACTTGTGGCACAGCCAGAGAGAGACTTCCTGGCTCCCAGCCCTACTTCTCAATCATAATAAATTCCTTCCCGTACATACACATGCTCAAAGAGAAAATTCAGTAAATAGACAAGGAATAAAAACAAACCCATAAAATTACTGGATAAACAGCAACTTAGGGCAAAGAAAATACTGTCCTGCCAGAGTTTGTCTTCACTGCAACAGACAGCACAAGTTCTTCTGCATAAGCTTGCTTAACCAAAGCGAGAACAAACACCTGTATCATGGCACAGATGTGTCTCTAAAAGCAGTAACATTAGTTATCGAATAATGGAATTACATAGAGCATTTTGTGCATCTGACAACCTTGATTTAATAGTGCATACTCTTGTCTTGGAAACACTGTAGGAATTTATTATAACATTATCGATGCTGAAGTTGGTTTATTTTCCTCTAGAGAACTTTTAATAGTAGCATCAGCACAGACTTAATACAGTACATAAGACAAGTTCAAAATTTGTTCTGTTTCAGAAGCACTCCCCAGCACTGAAGGGGAGGGTACACCAGCGGAACACATGATGCTGGTCAGCACAACACTAAAGGCTTAGAAAGCCTTCCAATACCTGCTTTATTTCAGTGAAATATTTCTCTACCACTCAACTTGGACTTCTGAATTTAAGAGATCCTGCCCCTGTGTCCTAAAAGAGAGCAAGTATCCAACTCTGTGACATCTAGGAGTAGGAAGAAGGAGCACTTTTCTACAGTCTCTGTACTAGCACACTCTAGGGTTATAAGAGCCTTTCCTTCTGACCCGCCATTCCATGCTGGAATAGGTGTGACACAAATCCAAGATTGCTTAAAGGTGTAAACAGTCCCAGAAACCTAAACCCAAGTATCTAAGTTCATACAAGCAGAGTTAAGTGGTAACTGGCTGAAGGAGTGCATGAAATCTATTCATTGCTAAAGTGAGAAATGATTTCAAGAATCTCATCAGCTCTTGACTTTAAGGAGCCCACACTCACTCTGCCTTTGGTGCCTCTTCAAGAGCCACAGAAGCCTGTTGATGGAAATGCAGACTTTGCTCATCTAGCACTAGCAACAAATGACAGGTCCTAACTCATTCTTGTCTCTGATGCAGAAAAGTAGACAGACCTACATATGCATTTCCCTGCAGCAACAGCATTGTTTCCTTTGGAGAAGAAAATCCCTTCAGCGTACAGGGCCCTCCCTGCAGCTGCTTCCTCCTGCCTACCTCCCCTCCCCATCCCAAAGGAAAATTGCCTGTGTTGAAGGAGCAAGTTCATTACCATGTCAATTCTTTCTGCATAATAACTGATCAACTTCTTAAATTTTTTTTAAAGCATTGGGGTCTACTAAACTCTTTTATGAACCTGTCGGCACAAAGCCCAACATCTTGAAACATGATCCAGCGTAAGGCGAGTGCACAATAAAGTTTCGCCTCTGCTTGAGCTGGAGCCCAGCCAGAAGGGAGGTTAATCCTGACTCCCAACAGCTACAGTGGACTAACACGGGTTCTTCAGCTTGGAGAAGCTCACACAAATTTAAACACTGCTTGGTAACAACCGGTCACATCTAAATTAACAAAATGGGTACACAACTCACCTTTACCATTCACACTTTTACACTAAAATTTCTCAGCCTTCCCAGTTCTAACCATCCTCACCAAAACATGAAAGGAAAGAAAAACCTGTCAATTCAGGGTTCTCAAATTTTCATCTGCAGGTGGAGAAACCCTGTAGCTGAATGCTATTTCTGGACATATACAAATATCACTTAGATCTTCAACTAATGCAAAGTGCCTGAACTGTACTGCACCAAAAGGGTACAGCAGCAAAGACAACACAAGCATACATCCAATACCCCAAAATACAGCTCTGAGTAGCTGAGTAGCATTTTTAACAGGAGCAACAACACAGGCTGCAGTAAGGCAGAGGCTCCAAAGGATGAAGGAAAGGCTGAGGATGCACCTTCACAGCTGCCCTAAAGCACATTAACCATGCTGAAACAGTACCCCTGGTCAGACATCCCACCCTGCCTCCGTGCACTTCACCCAAACATCACACCAAGTACTGATCAATGAGAGACATACTCATTCCCATTAGTTTCTCTCTTTAAACATGAATTATTGCTCGAGGCTTTGACATGCGATATCAAATTTCTGTACTTCAGGGATTTTCATTCCAGTAACTGAGCCTGCCCCATGTAATTTTCCTGTGTAAACAAAGACCTGCAAAACTGAGACCAGAGCTCCCATGGCCTGATGCAAAACTTCTGCAGGAAAACCCCTCTTTCATCGTGCAATGTTGCCAGGAAGAGAAATAAAATTTAGCGTGTGATGACTGCTTTGGTGAGCAAAGTCAGGTAAGGCAACTTTATGCTAAGGTACAAGTTAAACTGGACACAAGAGACTCTGGCAAGCTCACATTTTCATTTCTGGCTGACTCAGAAGTGCGAGATGCGTTATGCTTTACGATTAAGCATTAATTTAAAAAATAAGTCAAGAAAGTTTCTTGTTGTTATAGCCTATTGAAGTTAAACTGCTTGATTTCAACATATCAAGGTGAAAATGTTTCACAGAAAATTATAAAGAAAACTTGAACTAAAATAAGCAAGATCCACTTCTGGATGTTTCTGAATTTTGTCTGACATAACCTTACATTAAGAACACATGCCAAAATCCTGTGAATTGCTATTATTTACTCTCCTTCACAGCAGACTAGAAAGGTTTTGCCCAGAGCCTTGCTTAGGTACAACTGATTAAAATCTAGTTCAAAAGAACCACGCCACCCAGCCAGATATGAAGAGATTTGTTATTCTAAGACTTAGAAATAGACCGGTTTTGATGCCTGAAGTGAATCTATCCAAGCTGTTGTTAAATAAATGAGTCTGTCTAAACTGAGATTTATCTCATATCTGCCCCCAAAGGCAGTAAGAGCTGATTTTTTTTTTAATATTTACTTTACAGTGTAATTAGTTGCAACATGTTTTCGTTTCATTAATCAGTGACTAATGGGAGTATTTTGTGCATATGCGATAACTGGCCCCTTTAAATTACCAGAAACAATTGCACAGTCAGTATGCATTTTGCTGCACTAATTCTGTCCTTACATATTGAAGAAAATGCTTTTTACATCACGACATCCAAAAAAATCCCTTAAGTGTATTTTTATTTTGAAAAAGAACCCCCTTTCTGGCTAGAAATAAAGCTTGGGGTGCGCTTTCTGATATGGAACAAGTTAAAAATTTCTCCTCCCACTGCAACACATCTCAGTCCTGGGAATACCAAACAGCAACCCTCTTTCCTTCTCTTTCAGTAATTATTTGTGAAATTATGTAAATACCTATCAATGCTACTTTGTCTCTCCTGAGGTTGGTATTGAGGGAATTTAGACAGAACTACTCAGCTGATTCCTGGTGATTAATATGTTCTCTATTACAAGCAAATATATTTAACAAACAACATGATGTTAAATCAATCCTGTATAAAATCCCACAATTACTACTATCTCCAAAGACATACAGGAACTTTAAGGCATGAAAGTTACTCAGGCACTGCAAAGTCTTCTCATAACTGAAGAAAGAGATTTTCAAACGCTGGCAGCGTTGACAAAGGACCTTTCAGGGAGCATGGAAAGAATTAAGAGGCAGCTGCAGCACTCTGCTGGTGACCATTTGCACGCCTGCAAGCTACAGTCTGCAAGGTACAGCTGAGACATTATGAGATTAGGGGAAGGCAAACAAACCAAACTGAAACCATTCTTCAGCGCCCAGCCTCTTCTTCCTGTGATGTCATGCTACAAATTGCCTGAGCACTCTGCTCTCCTCTCCACAAGGAGCTGGGCTGGCAAGAGCTGCCGAGGACTGTGGGCTGCAGGAACAAACACGCTCTGGAATTCGGTTTCTGCCCTGGCAAGCAGCTCCCTTCTGCTTCTGCTTCCCGCCCCATGGGGCCAGCCAGCAAGCCAGAAAACTCATTGTACAGAAAGAAGGCAGAGGGAGAAATGCAAGTGCCGACACTTCACGGCATCCAGGAAATTGTTTTCTAAAGCTCACACTCCCGGTAAATTCAGATGGACAAGGCTTCGCCGTCACGATCTGCAGCCAAGAGTAAGGCAGAAAGCCCTACAATGGCTTCACTGAACCGAGGAGGGAAATAGAACTAAGCAAGCTTTGAGATAACCTCATCTACCAAAAAGAATGCATTTTCTAACTTTCTCAGACTGACTATGTGATTACAAATAGCACTCGGAAGAGAAGAGTGACCTCCTGGTGATTTCTGCTGGAGATGTACTCCCCTGCCACAGAGTTCGCCTTTTTTCCCTGAAGATTCACAGCACAACAAACTTGCCAAAGCATACTGTTCAAATACATCTGATCTGCAAGTTCTTCTGGAATTTCAAAAAAGTTGCAATAATACCAGAGAAACCTCCAAATCACAGGAATTTCAAACATATCATTATAATGGTAAGCTCTAATTGTTCCACTGAGGACTCCTTTAAATATACTTTGTATGGGTGTATCTTTAGCATGGTGTTTGTTCTCGGCCTCATAGCAAACTGTGTGGCAATCTACATTTTCACTTGTACCTTAAAAGTGCGAAACGAGACTACAACTTACATGCTTAATTTAGCCATATCGGATCTGCTTTTTGTGTTTACATTACCCTTCAGGATTTATTACTTTATAACCAGAAACTGGCCATTTGGAGATATTCTTTGCAAGATTTCTGTCACCCTTTTCTATACAAATATGTATGGGAGCATTTTATTTTTGACTTGCATAAGCGTAGATCGCTTTTTAGCCATAGTACACCCCTTCCGATCTAAGACTCTGCGAACCAAGAGGAATGCAAAAATTGTCTGTGTCACAGTATGGATAACTGTGTTAGCAGGCAGCACACCGGCAAGCTTTTTCCAGTCTACAAACCGCCGTAACAATACTGAACAAAGGACATGCTTTGAAAACTTTTCAGAGGACACGTGGAAAACCTACTTATCCCGGATTGTTATCTTCATTGAAACAGTTGGGTTTTTTATTCCACTCATCTTGAACGTGACCTGCTCCACTATGGTCCTACGGACTTTGAATAAACCGCTTACATTAAGCCGGAATAAATTAAGCAAGAAAAAGGTACTCAAAATGATTTTTGTCCATTTGGTGATATTCTGCTTCTGCTTTGTGCCTTATAACATTACCTTAATACTTTACTCCCTTATGAGAACACAGACCTGGATTAATTGCTCAGTGGTAACTGCTGTCAGGACTATGTACCCCATCACTCTGTGCATCGCTGTTTCAAACTGCTGTTTTGACCCTATAGTCTACTACTTCACATCAGACACAATTCAAAATTCAATAAAGAAGAACCGGTCCACTAGAACACGGGACGTCAGATTCTCCGAAAGGCCAGTTTCAGAAAACTTCATTCAACACAGCCTTCAGACGATAAAAATGAAAATATTTGACAGTGACTCTACAATATAAATTACATTAAAAGACTACTGGGACTAAACTGGAATTAGAAGTCTGCACATTTCTTCATCTGTGGACACATGCTCTGATATGTAAATGTTATGCCTCCTTCACATCTGCAAAGCTTATTACAAGACTGTAAAAGTGTTAAGCGTGATAGCACACAGAAAAAGTATTTTAAGAATTTATGTCAAAAGTCTGTTCTGACAGATTGTACGTTAGAAATGAACTTTTGGGTTTGGATTAGGTTAACCAAAGTCCAAAGACTGTTTGTCAAATCAAACACAAATTAAAAAGTATGGTTTTTTTCCTGAAGTTAACACAATTGCTCATTTTTAATAATTACATCAGTTTCTAAGTTAGTGAGGATGTGGGTGAAGCTACCTGCTTTACACTGCAGGATCCAGTCACCGAGGAAAACTGCCTCATATTGTCATATGACTTCAGGTACTGTGCCTGCTCCAGAGCTTCCTCTTCTCTCTCTCTTACGTTTCCCTCCCGTCTTTTTCTCTGCACCTTCCTCCTTAGGGAACATTACTTCATAGGAGGCTTTAATCCATGGGTTACAAGAACTTTGTTTCTCCCGGGTTTATCTGATAAAAATATATGGTCTCTCCACAAAACTGGCCCCCATAAAGCAATTAAGTCTTCTGGTAGTTTAGAGGATTTGGAAATGACTCAGACAAACTGGTTTTTCTTTTCACCTCTGTCTCAGATGCTTGTGCAATTAAAACAAAGTAATTTCTGATGACTGAAATTAGTGCTTTAGGTACCGTGCCACTTTACTAAGCTCTTTTGTAAGAAGTTCTTCAACTTGACATGGCTTTTGAGAAAAATAACATCCTCCAAATAACTTAATTTGATCACAAAGTAGTAGTTTCTTAGAAAAACATGACCTTTGCCAACTACAAATGAACATGTGCATCAACTCAAATATTTCTTCCAGGAAACTATTCAGTGTCCCATAAAGAAATTCAAGACACAGTAATTTTTAGAGTGCAACTTCCTCTCAATTTTTGTCCTAGAAATAATTTTAACATGGACATTTAAAATTTCAAAGGCTATTTTCTTTCAAACTTCAAAAAGTATAAAAATTAAGTATTTGGGGCTACGGCTAAAATTGAGACTCTTTGAAAACTCAACACCATGCAAAAGGAGGAATCTATATTTATTACTGTTACAACAAGACGACATAGACAAAAATGCTTTAAACCACCCTGCTATATACATATTTCCCAGCTACTAGAACATTGTGTGCGTTTTCCTCAAAATTAATTTAACATCACTGTAAAATAAAATAAAATTTAAAAGATAAAAATAAGTGTTGTTTTTTCCTCCCCAAAAACAATGGAGTCAAGAGTAAGAAGTAAGTTTAAATGAACTTGCACTTTAGATTTAGGACAGTCAGCTGCAACATAGACACAGCACTGAGGCATTTTTACTTCTGGACTGTATACAGAAGTGTGGATCTATGTTGGGGAAAATGCACATTGAGCTGTCAGCGTATATGATGTTATCTGGCTAAGTTTACTTCCCTTTGCAAAGATTTTGTTTAATTGTTATAAATCAACTGTACACTGCCTCCTAATACTGGGGAACTGAGTTGCTTAAAGACTGTTAGAAACTAGTGTTGACTGAATTTTAAATTTAATAGCATTTTAAATCTTGATCCACACAACGTACAAAAGGAAAATTCAAATAGTATGAGCTCAAGCTACAAAGATATCATAAACATCTGCATAATATCTGAAAATAAGCAATTGTCTTCATTGGGAATCCAAAATTGTTCTGATTCATATCCAACTTCAGAAAAATGAACAGAGCCCCCAGTAAAGAGTAGAAATTCTGCATGTTTTCCATATGCCACTGACAAGTCCAAAATGCAAAACCAGATATGCATCTCTTAATGTCCCAGTGCATCTTTCTCCAAAGAGCCTGTTTAATATCAGACTCCCTTTTAAAGACTGAAACAAAAGCCCTTAATGTAATGCTGGACTACATTTCCAGGCTACTACTCCCATGGAGCCTGTCAAGTTGTTACTCAGTTGAACGACAACTTTTTCAGCAACACCTCTGCATTACAGCAATGAACACTCTGGAGCCTCACCCGGGTGAAGAGAAGCTACTCGTTCTGAGATTACAAAACCACAGGGGGGAAAAAAAATAAAACTAAAAAAATCACTGACCTAAAAGCAGAACAAGCAGATAAAGTCACATGCATGAGTGCTCCCCTTTAAACCAGACTTCCTTGGTGTATTAGCTCGAGTAGCCTGGAGAATCGCAGACAGCAGCTCTTTGCGCTTTGCACTCACTCTCCAGGGCAGCGGCTTCTGCTTTTTGCAACAGCACAGTGCAACACAGTACAATAGCTTTCCGACCAGTTAATACATTGATAACCTGAAACTATATGAGGAAACGTTGTATTTTTTATTATTAGTTACTTCAGCCTTCCATGGGGGTAAAGAGCGGTGGGGGGGAAGAAGGAAAAAGAGCACACCCCCAAATACCCTAACAAAACACACATCATCCGTAACTTTGAGAATGAGACCATTACTTGAAAAATTCCTGATCTGACTGACATAGAAGAGGAGTGAACCTGTACCTCCCACAACAAGCTGATACAAAGCCAAGGTACCAGCTGTTCAGGATTGCATGAGGTTTTCTCCACCTTTTCTGGTTCTGCAACAAGATTATCCTGGAGAGCTGTGGATGGAGCAATGTTTTCACTGCTACATTCCTGAACAGACACACTTCCTCCCTCTGCTCCTGCCTTTGGTACCAACTCTTGTGTCTCTCTGGTAAGGTCTTATGTCAAAATTTAAATTTAAAATCAAAATCTAGATGAGAAGTTATGCTCCTAAGTCATGCCAGGGTATCTCAAATAAAAAAGGTTTATATTGTCAGAGCTCCTGAGGATCTGAATGGGTTTCAACTTCCTAAAAGTGCATTATTTTTACTCATATGCCTACACAAGGGGCATTAGGAGTTCAGTTTTAGGATCAAAACTTACAAAATTGTTCTTTGCAGTGTGGTTTCTTCATCTACAGAGTGCAGAAAATGCACACTTACTACAAAGATAACACCAGGGAAAATTTAACTGATTCCAAGCACGGTTTTGATTTAAATCAAGGTAGACATTGATTACTAGGAAATTAGCCAGCACTTGCAAAAGACAAGGAAAAAGAAAAAAACTTACTATAAACAGCTCAGATTTACCTCATGTTGTGGCTTTAAGTAGCCA
>WEIV01023290.1:0-29539 GCA_013390005.1 Calyptomena viridis
AACTTAACAACCTCAGCCAACAATTCTGTCTACTCAAGGAAGTCCTCTGCAGATGTGTGCCCCGAAAATCCTCCAGAAGCTAAAAGCTGCCTCTGCAGCCAAAATGGCAAGGTGCTGGCCTGCCCTCTAGCACAGCTAACAAGCTAACACAAGTTATAAGAGAAAACTACGAACAGCCACGCTGCCTTTGCCAGTGTCGTCACGTGTGTGTTTCCCCACCAACCAATGAGACTACTTCTCTGTGGTAACCTTCTCAGCAAAGGGTACCACAGATTCACAGAATAGTTTGGGTTGGAAGGAATCTTAAAGATCATCTATTTCCACCCTGGGAACTTTCCACTAAACCAGGATGTTCAAAGCCCCATCTGACCCGGCCTTGAACACCTCCAGGGATGGGGAATCTGAAACCTCTCTGGGCAATCTGTTCCAGTGCCTCACCATCCTCACTGTGAAGAATTTCTTCCTAATACCTAATCTAAATATAATCTTCTTCATCTTAAGGCCATTTTCCCTTGTACTACCACCACATGCCCTTGTGAAAAGTCCCTCTCTGGCCTTCTTGTAAGCCCCATTTAGATACTGGACACTAGGTATGCAAAGATGGTAAAACGGAAGGTGACTTGATAAATGAAGAAAGAAAAGAGAGTTGAGAGAATGGCGAATGATTGGCAGATGAAAACTGGGGAAAACAGGAGATTAGAGCTGGGAAAGGTTGCACAACAAGGCTAGGACATGACACGGAGGTAGTACANAACGGAAGCGGACTTGATAAATGAAGAAAAAAAAGAGAGTGAGAGAATGGCGAATGATTGGCAGATGAAAACTGGGGAAAACAGGAGATTAGAGCTGGGAAAGGTTGCACAACAAGGCTAGGACATGACACGGAGGTAGTACAGGTAAACTGAAAAAGGCCAGTACAAGGACATAAGACTAGAAGGAGAGCTCTATTACAGGATGATTCTTAGCAGGAAAGCAAAATTAGTCAGGAAAATTAGTAAGAACTAGGTTGAAACCACCCCCCCAAGTCAATTTGGTGAAGTAAGTAGAGCTGCTGTTTGTGTGATGCCTGCCCTACGGCATTTCACAGAATCAAAGAATATGTTCAGTTGGAAGGAACTCACAAGGATCATTAGTACAACTCTTAGCCCTGTACAGGACCATCCCCAAGAGTCACACCATGTGCCTGAGAGTATCATCCAAACACTTCTTCAACTCTGTGAGGCTTGGTGCTGTGACTACTGAACCTGGGGAGCTTGTTCCAGTGCCCAACCACCCTCTGGGTCAAAAACATTTTTCTAATATCCAATCCAAACCTCTCCCGACACAACTTCAGGCCATTGCCTCAGGCTCTGTCACTGGTCACCAGTGTCTGCCCCTCCTCTTCTCCTCACGAGGAAATTATAACTGCAATGAGGCCTCCCCTCAGTCTCCTCCAGGCTGAACAGACCAAGCAACCTCATCTGCTCCTCACAAGGGTTCCCCTCAAGGCCCTTCACCATCTACAATGCCCTCCTTTGGACACTCTCCAAGAGATTAATATCTTTCTTTTATTGTGGTGACCTAAACTGTACACAATATTCAAGGTGAGGCTGCACCAGAGTAGAGTACAGCAGTGAGTACAGAGTAGAGTAAGCTTCAACACATGCAGCAAGGTTGTTCACCATAGCAAAACAAAGTCAAATCCCTACCTATACTCACTGGCAGCAAATTCCTCCTTCTCAGTCACGTGGGCAGTAAGGATATTTTGCACAGTGCTCTCACTACTGTTACATCTCCTCTGATGTGGAGCAACCACGCAGGATGGCAGACAACTGCCTGTCAGGCATTTCAAAGGGCAGAAAAAGGGTCCCAGCACATGCTGGAGCAGCCTGACAGCACTGCAGCCTGGCTCCTGCATGAGGCTTCCTCCATCACTACCTTTTGCTGCCAGGCAGCTGCCATGCAAGTCCCACCGTGCTCCCACCATGGCACCGCATGGAGGGCTCCCACAGCATAGGTGCGTCAGGCTGGTCAGGGGAATTGTAGCGTTTGATGCATAGCCAGCACCAAGGACCAGCCTGGCAGCAGTGATCCATTAACAAAAAAGAACCAAAATGTGGTCAAAAGGTGAATTTCCTCAGCATGGGAACAGGGGGAACCAAATTTGCACCTACACATCATTTAGAATTGTTCACTACTGCCCAGCATAAAAAACCCCCCACAGCCAATCACAATTACAGGTTACCATTTGGAAGTAGCCACTGAAGTAGCACCGAACTAGGACACAGAGAAATAGCAAACGTCTGAAGGAAATAAGACCATTTATTACGAAAGCAAACTTGCAGCAGACCTGAAATGCCTCCCTTTGTCTCTGTAGTTCTGGATTAATTAGTATTAACTTTTTATTAATTTTTTCCCAGTACATCACCACAAACAGACATTTTCCAGAAATCTTAATATGTTTATCATAAATTGTGCAATTCAGTAAACACAATGGGGAATGCTACTGCATTAAACACTACTTGTTTCAAAAAATTCATTGATAACCTCTAATAATTCAAATAAATCTTATGATTAATACAAAAATATAAATGCAATCCATTCCATGAATTATGTGGGATTTTTTCAACAATACATTAAATGTACATTTTTAGTTAAGTTTTTACTTGCTGCTTCTCCCTAATGATTTCAGATTCCATAGAAACATACTGACAAAGAACATTTGGTAGGAGACCTTTAAGTTTTCAAGTAACTTGATTTTCATCACTCTGAGTGACATTATATACTGACCATTATTAACATTTGGCCCTTGAGCTCACACACTTTTAAAATACAGAATCTTGCTCATTCCCTAGAATTTTTTCTTTTTAAGTGGTGTCCCCTACAGATGAAGAACTAATTAAGAAAAAAAAACAAACCACCACACAGTAAATTAAGCGATTGCACACAAAAAAAAAATTTCTGACAATATAATCTCTCTATTGTCCATGTAAAGACTGCAACACCAAAAAGTTTCAGCTTCTTAATAACTTTTAAAGGAGCATACTGTGGTTTCAAAGTAATTTACTGTACCCTGTAGTCACTCCAATGAAAAGGAGAGGTCAAGCTGATAATGAAGAATAGAAGAAAGAGATTCATCAGTTCTCTGCAAGACACTTGCAACAGGGTTTCTGGCTTTTTACAGCTATCTAAATAAAAGTTTTCCTCTTTTGTCCCATAGTCCATATATAGTCTCCTCCTTCCCAGGCTCCACTTCCCAGCCTCTTAGCTCCAAAAAATGTACACCAGCTTTCCCAAGACCGCAACTCAGACCACCAGCCACATCCTTCTTCAGTTCTAATAGTCAGACTTCAGTCGTAGCAATACATCTATATTTGGCAGCAATGTCCTCTTCTTAGCCATAACTCTTCACACAGATTCTCATCTGCTTTTTCACTGCCATTCAGGTCTGATGTGAGCCTGGACTCCAAGAAATATTAATTTAGTTATTATGCTGCCAATTTGTTGTTGTGCACTAAGTCACATCTAAGTTTTCTACACCATCTCAAGTTCTTTAGATCACTGTATGTGCTAGTTTACAAGTAAACTTGAGGAGAAATTAACTCAATTTAAGAGAAATTACAACTCACAGTTACAATTTACCCAAAAGATTACAATACATACAATGATACAAAAAAACCCTGTTTTTAAACCACAATGACAGATTATAACCCAGCACCCTGGGACAAGAACAGCACAGTGCTCGTTAGCCCTTGTGCTGAGCACCGTGAGGTCCCCTGGGTGCAAAGCAGAAGGGAAGGAAACCTGTTGGTCAGATGATGGTCGCAGTTCAATTGAAGTAATAATTTCAGTCTCCTCGAGAGTGGCAGTCCCAGTCCTGTTGAAGTACTGGTCCTCCTCTGGATCCCATGAGTGGTACCAGAAGTCCCAAAGCCCAGAGATTATATAGGCTCAGGTTCGGGTGGGAATGCCCAGTACCTCCCCCAGGGCAGGGAGTTTCACAATGGGTGGTTTATTTNAATTTTACAATGGATGGTTTAACTCTGTGAGTCATGGGATATTTTTGGAATCTTTGGTGATCTAGGTCATTGCAACTGCCTATTATGCCAGTGCAGTTGGGTCCATTATTGGTCCATTAGCAGAGACAACCCCTCCAGATGGGTGTGAAGATGTTAATGCCTCCTGGGGAGTTATCACAACTGCATCATTGGTGTGAAAAGACACACAACCCTGTCTCCCAGGATTTATCTCTTTCCTTATCTATTGTGGCCTGAGGTGTCACATGTGCCCTGGGCACAACAGTCAATCAGAAACGACATAGAGGATGTAGAATACACAGTTTTGGTTAGACCCACATAGTGATAAACTGGTCCCAAGCCCCTGTAACTAGGACACTGTATTACAAGTAATTATTTGAAAGACTAAATCTCCACAATATTTTTGTTTATCCCTCTGAAACAGCCTATTCTTTTCCATCCCTTATCAAAGTGAACTCTTTGATAGCAAAGAGTTTGCACAGCAGACCACTAGGCAGCTCATCGAAAGCACCTCTACCCTTGAGAAACAAATAGCTACACCGATGGGAGAGTTCTTAGGAATTTTCAAGTGCCAGATCTTAGAAGGATGTTACACTTGAACACAGGATTTGCAATAAATGAAAAGAGAAATCAATAGAAATGCTACGTTATGCCCATGGCATTCTTGTTCCCACTTTCATAAGAGTCTTCTCTACATAACTGCATCTGTATGATGAAGGCTCCATTGTTAGGAGCAATAAGTAAACAGAGCTGTAATTCAGGTCCCTCATAGGTGAATCTGATTTCACAGACACAAGAAAACAGGCAGCTACACTCCCAGAGCACCAGGCTGTGAACAAGCTTTGGCAGGGTCATTGCTTTAACTTCTCTAGTCTACATTCCAGCTAGACAGAACCCAACAAAAGGCTACAAACAAACCAAGCAGGAAAAGCTATTAAACCTAGAGCCAAAATTACTTATCTCCATAGTCAAGGAAATTTAAAATAAATTACTAAACAAAACTATTTTTTTTCCCCACAAAAATCTGTGAATAACATTGGGGTATTGTTTTGGTTTTTAAACAAAAAGCCATGTGAAGACATATGAATATGGCTTAAGACTTCGCAAACGTAGGCACTTAAGTTCTGACTTTTCTGTTCTTTTTTTAAAGAAATGTATTTTATACTGTGGCTCCAAAATAAGGTCGTCAAGCTGACCAACTTGCAACAACATTGGTATGTAGTAAAGAGAGAACCAAAAAATAATTAAGAAAAAAAAAAAGCAGGTGTGTGAATTACAAAAGCTCCATGATCCCAGCTACATTTAGATTCTCCAATGGAAGACAGTCTTCTATGAACACAGGAATAACTCAGTCAAGAACTCCATACAAAAACTTTCCAAAGTCTTTTTGACCAGAAATTTCAGCACCAGAATAGTGCACACCTATTACAGTGTCCCATTAGGTGATATAAGTGAACACAGTTCTCAGGGAAGAGTCAAAAAGGGATTGCAAGCTCCTTGGCAACACAAAGATAATAGATCAGAATTGGTCATGGAAGGAGTCATCATAAAAAGTAGGAAGAATATTGAAGGTCTTTTCAGTCTTGCAGATTATGCTCCAGTTCTCTGAAGGCAGCACATTACTTCACTCTGTATTTTAGTCTTCATGTCGTTTAGTTATTTCTTATGCATCTTCCTTAAACAATTCACTTTTACAGGTGTGTATCTTTTCAAAATGTGCTTGGTAATCCAGCCAGGCTTTACCAACTAGCCAGCTTAAAATAAAACAAAATTTACCTGAAGTGAGTAAGTTTTTAATGACAATTCTTCTCTAATGTTACTGAAAGACAGAAACCGCATATCATGATCTTTCCTAATATTAGAATTCACTGTAATCTGTATGTCTGGTTCTTTGAATGGAACACCGGTTCCTCAAGGCATTACCTCTGATATATAAAAAGTCTAAGCTTGCAAGGAACCAAAGCAGTCTCATAAAGCCACTAAGTCTTCCTTTGAAATAAAACTTGAAACTTGCAAGTTTTATTTTTAAAATCCCACATGCCAAGAAAGTTTGCTTTTAGAAACTGCAAAAAGGAGGTAGAGCTTCTGTTCTTATTTTAAACATAAACATGTGATAGGATGTTGTGAAGCAATAGAAACTGTAGTATGAAGTTACTATGAAAGGTTTCAGAGGCAGTAAGCTACCTCAAAAGAGGTAGTCATTTCTAGACAATGACTGAAAATAACATTAACACTCTTGAGAAAGTGGAAAGTAAACAAATCATATAAAGAATAAGATTCTGTTTTTCAAATTACCTTAGGTAAAACAAGTGTTGTCTCCTAAAATTTGACTTCATAGAGTTAATAACTGCATAGACCAATACCTACTGCCAAAGCTAGAACAGCAGTGCTGCAGTAGCCACTTCTCTACAGTCAGAAGATTATAGGGAGAAGTATCTTTTCTAGGATCACTCAATTCAGCAGGGGGGGAAAAAAAGAAGGTAAATTCATCATGAGAGATTACTTCTTCCTTCAGAGCAGCGTTTCTAAGCCTAAAAATATGAAGAGGCAGGCAACCAACACAGAACAGCCAAGCAATTTAAAAAAAACCCACAACACACCAAAAAATCCCCAAGCCAATAAGCTGGTTGTTTGTGGCGACGTGTTTTATGGTTTTGGATATGTTCATAATGATTTCTGTACNTTCAGGGGCAAATAATTGTCAAAAAACTGTTCAGAATAAAAAATGAAAAGGTATATTGATAAATAAGGCTTATTATAATTTGATATCACATTTAAAACACAGCTGCTCTTTTCTTCAAATATGACAGAGCAAGGTGCAAGAGGCAATAAAAGAGGTACAAGAAAAAAAACTGGGACAAATAATTATCAACTCTAAACACAAGATACAAAAAGAAATTATCATACTTCTTAATCAAATAAATATACTTTGTAATTCTAACAATTTTATTATATCTATGACAGAAAACTGTGTGTGTTCAATTGATAATTTGTCTTTATTAGTTAAGTGTACTGGGGTAAAATTGTCTTGACTTCAGATAGCACAGTATGCCTTCAAACTTAAGGCCTAACTGTATTTCAGGACCCTGGAGTTTCCCAGTCCATCAGGTGAGAAGCGCCTGTCTACAGCAGTGTAACAAAGACTCACAGAATCACAGAATTTCAGAATATACTGAGTTGGAATGGACTCACAAGGATCATCAAAGTCCAACTCCTGGACCTGCACAGGACCATCTCCAAAAGTCACACCATGTGCCCAACAGTATCATCCAAACATCTTTTGAACTCTGTCAGGTTTGGTGCTGTGACCACTTCCCTGGGGAGCCGGTTCCAGTCTCCAACAACCCTCTGGGTGAAGAACCTTTTTCTAATATCTAACCTACTTCAAATTGATAGAGACAGATTCATCTTCACAGAAAAGTTCCTGAACTCCCATTAGATCAGAAACTTTTAATTTCCATCATCTGGCCAAAATTAAATGGAGTAGCTTCATCCTGGTACTTGTTCCAGTGAACACAGAAGCATGATTTCAGGAAGAGATGTTGTTTCAATAAAAGAAAGTCGAGGTCTCTTAGGGCCTCTCTCCCTCTTCCCCCTTTACATGCAAGCAAAATAATGTTGTGTGAATCCTACTCACTTTGGATTTGATGGTTTCTGGTCTGAAGGAAGAGATTCCATAAAAACCACAATGTGGTAAAAATGCAGCAGCCCAGAAAAATGAATGCAACACCCACATCCAACTCCAGACATAGTCTATATTGTAAACAGTTTGGCAACACTTCAGGATGCAGCATATATTTCCTTATGAGAGAGTCACACAGATATTCCTTACCACAACTTGAGTTTCAGCCTTTTCACTTCAGCTCAACACCTCCCTCTAACCAGAGACCCCAGCAGCTGTGTCCCACCTACACAGCCTACAGCTGGAGAAAACAATTCCAGGGAAATCCCTCTCTAGACCTATGGGAATTTTGTTTTCCCCCACAGGAGTGGTCAAACTGCAGAAGAGATGTCCAGAAAGGTCAGTCTTCAATACTGGAGGTGTTCAAATTCCTCCATATGCTCAGTGGAGATCTTACCCATGCAGTCAATGTAGCCAAGCAAGCAAGTCATCTCACTCTACCACAGGCATCTTATAACCACCCAAAAGGAGCGCATAACCTAATGAATGAACTGATCCACACTAATCTCTGCTGACAGATTGACATTAGTTAAATGGGAGTCCAGATAGGTGTACTCAAGTTTACACATCTTATTGAACCTGTCCCCTTCCCAAGGTTTTCTTTTTGCATGTGGGTGAGAGCCTAGAGAAAATGATTACTGGCTCAAAACAACTGAAGTGTGTGTCGGGGAGTGGGAGGGACACTCATGTTCTGCCAGGCGGGATGGTGTCCTGCTCCACACTCCACTGTAGCCTCTAGTCCAGCCCAGAATGGCTATTAACTACTGGCACACCAAAAACCCCACCTGCCAAGAGGGCCCTGAGAGACCAAAGCAGATAAATGCAACAGCACAAAGACACGTGTTTATGGCCCATTTGTTTGCATTTTACAATAGCCAACATTGCACTGGAATTCAAGTGGCAACTATAAATCTTTCTCTGTCCCCTTTCTTTCTCTCTCTCCTCTGATTTCCTCTTCTCAAAATATGGCTAACTTAAAGTTAGATGGGTTAGAGTTATAGTTAAAGCTAGAGTTTGCTAAGTCAATGATTTGTGGAATGTTTTACTTTGATTGAATGCTATTTTAAAAATTGCTAAGTACCCCTATTTTCTATTGTTTAAACTCTCGAAAATGTTGTTGCATTTCTCTCTTGTGCCTGCCTCGGGGTATAAAAAAACCTAAGCCCCTTTAAGAAACTCACTGAACGAGTCTGCTTTACAATGTGCAAACTGATCTCTTCAGTTAAATAAAAAACTTACAACTAGCTAACTCATTTTTGAATCACTGGTTACATCCATGACAATATCTGCCACTTTGACACTACAGCACTTGAGAAGTAATAAAGCCTCTTCAGGTATGAAGCGAGAGAAATAATCACACTAAATAGATGATTTTGCAATTTACAATAATTAGTATAGTCCCTGTAATTTTTCCATTCTTTTATTTGTGAAATATATGAAGAGTGGTTGCAATGCATAATAATGTCAGGAACACAGATTCATTCACTGCATGAAAGACACGAAAATTGTACTGTCACTAAAAGACCAACATGAAACTTTGCATCTCTCATTTTCCATCCTGAAACAGCACCACAGGTTCAAAAATACTCTGAAAGTGGAGCATTTTATTACCCCAAAATACCAGATGTTTCTGGCATCATAACAAGATAGCAGCAGGCAAACAAAATCCACAGTAATCCAGAACTTGTAGAACTTAAGGACCAATACTTCTCTAAGTTTAGAAAATAACATCCCGTGTAAGCTAAAACTTGAACTTTTTTCATAAGAGTATTTAATGAATTATTTAATCATAAAGAGTATCAAACAACAGAAAAATAAGGAAAAGAAATAAATATTCTGTGAGCCTTCTGTAAAAACTACCTCATCTTTTGAAAAGGGAATTTTCCCCCAGTATTTTATCTCTCTTTCTGCTAAATTTCAGAGCTATGTAAATAATGCAAATTTGGCCTAAATTTCCAACTTCTAACAACTAGATGCAGGACTTTCAGGCATATTTACCCACATCATACTGCTCCTACAAACAACTACTATAAAGTAATCTAAAATTAAAAACAAACACAAAACAATGACTATGCTGCTTATATACAGTGAAGTCCCAGAATCACGTGTTAAAAGAATAAATTCACACTCTCCATGAGCCATCTGGTTTAAAGCCAAGTATTTTTCTTCTCCACCCAGAAATCTTGTATAAATATAAGAATAGTACATTACTGTTCTTTCAAGATGAACACACCCAGGAAAAATCAACAATTTCCTCTAAGGTGGATTCACAAACACATTTTATGAGGATAAATTTGCAGCCTGTCCCTTTCTGAACAGGAGGCAGAAAGGAACACCAACAAAAGACATCTTAAAATCTGGTCATTGACTGCTATTGCCATACACCTAATTTTCAGTGTAGCAGTTCCCATTCATATTGGTATGACTTCACTCAAACAGCACTGAAGTCCTTTCATCGCCCCCAGGCTCAAAAGTCACAGACCAATTTGTAATTACTAAGCTATATATTAGTTTAACAGGCATTTTAGAGTCAAATAAAACCAGATCTGCCTCAGACAACTAATGTTTGATATCAGAGTTTAAATTATCCAAGCCTTTCAGATGCTTGTCCTTTCTCTATAACTGAATTTTATCTTTACAGTCATAAACAGTAAGCGCCCATTGACCAACGGTTTTGTTATTTCTATTAATTTAACTAAATTCATATCTTCAAAGTAGAAGAGCAAAAAGAATTAACAGTTTGAGGAGTTATTTTTATTCACGTCTGAACTTCAGAGGCACAGTTGTCAAAACAGGCAAAACCAATTAATGTTTGGAAAAATACCAATTAGTAGGAAACACCCTACTACCCAAACCAGAAGTATGCTGAGTTCTGAAAAATTTTGCAAAAAAAATCTAAGAATTTTCCTTCACTAACCCTCCTACAGTTTTCTTCTAGGGTGAAAGTAAGGGTGTTCATCACCACCAGCAAGGGAAAATCCAGATCGCCTTCCCCAGAAAAAATTATTCCCCCTCTCATCTGCCTGTCCTTACATCATGTATTGACTCTTCTGCTAATACTTAGCCTCATGGAAAATAATTATCAAAATTATAATATTCAGATTACATTATCTCTTGTATTTCATTAAAAATCGGAAGTGAGGATGGGAGTTGTACTTGTGCACAGGATATGATGAAACTTCTGCAGTTGCAGCTGCATCCCATGTTCTCATTAAGTTTCAAGAGAGCTGTTGTAAAGATAAGGAAGACAAGGGACACAAATTTTTATCAAAGTGCTTCCCACTTCCATCAGCAGGTCTTTAAAAAATACCACTTCCAGGCAGAAGCACACCACTGAAACAAAGGGGAGTGGGGAACTCTCTGCCTAGAAACAAAAGCAAAAATACAGACTAACAGCTGACTAGAGACAGTGAAAAGTTAGCTAGTTTTGCATATCAGAATAGTCCATGCTCTGATTTACCTATTTTAATGCAATGGGTGGCTCCGTAGCCATATTGTGTTACAGCCCTCTGGACAACTAGGTGGAGCTGACATTTGATATTTGCACGCTGATAAAGACAGAAACCCATAGGGAAGAGAGACACAACACTATTTAGCTATTTTTCAGATCTGTGTAGATCAGGAAAAACCTTGTAATTTTATCACGGTTTCAATTCTGCACAATTTCTTGATTTCTGCTTAAAGGAAATGGCCAAGAAAATTTTCTCATTCTACCAGATGCTAGCAAACCTATTCAAGAATGAGGTGTTTAAATTAAAATGTTAGTTTACCAGCCTTTTTTTTATTTTTTTAATCCTACTGCCTTATCATTGCAGAGTGGTATGATTTTTCTCAAAATGTACCACTTAAAAGGAACAACCTCAGAAATGTTTATTTCAAAGCGTTGCATAATGTCATTATTTGCATTTTATTTCAGATCATGACTCATGGATATTCAATCTGAAAAGCTACAAAATAAAAGCTCTAGGAAGCACGCAGTGAGAGACCAGGGCAATAATGAAAATAAGAATGGAAATCAATACAGAGAAAAAGAGCTGGAGTAATGGGACCTGGACCATATCACAGACCATAATTCACTGGTGACTAACTTAGACTGAATGCTAACAACTGAATGCTGGCAGGAATGCATTTGATCAAAACCTACCTGACAGAGCACAGAGCTCAAAAGGCAAATCAAGCAGGTCTGTGTGAAGCTACTCTAATTAGAGCTTAGTGGTGTGACCATTTTTTTGCTCCCTTTTTAAAAAGAAAAAAAAAAAAGAAAAAAAGGAACTGAAGAAAATAGTCTTAAATCTATTACTCTCCATAAATGCTTAGTTACAACTTCACAATATATTCACAGAGCATCTACTTGTGCAAGATGTCACCGAACCAAAGAAGCTCCCCTGGTCGCATTCCCTAAATGCCAGGATCCAAATAGGGCACAGCAGAGCTGGTGAATGGGAAGAGGTTAAGTGATTCCAGGAGAGTACACATATTTAATAACATGATGCCAGACCAGATAAGATCAGATGACTGAAGGAAACAATGAAAGGAAGTCGACTTAAAGCTTCCCAGCCTTCCGGCAGACAAAAACCTCGTGCAAAGACAAATGTAACAAAAACAGGCCAACAGGGAAATTAGCAGAGTAGAACCAAAGCTGTAAAATTCAAATCCAAGGGATAATAAAGACACTTTCAGTGACCACTAGAGATATGCATTTATAGAGCAATCTCTGCAGGCAATGGGGAGTGCTACTAGGGAGTCTGGGGAAAGAGACTGGCTAGTCATCTTGGCACCACAAAGCAGGAGTACGAATAGACAGGCAGCAAGGACAAAATCACTAATTGGTAGGCTAATATATTTCACTTTCCAAGGAACATACCCTGTTCATCTCATGCCTATGGACAAAAAAGAGTAACTAACTGTTCTCCCTCCCGAGTGTGTGAGTTACAGTGTCTTCCATCATATTTAAACATGGGGTGAAGCTGCAGTTTTCTCCTCTGAAAAGCTTAGGACCCATTTCAAACCAGTGAGAACCCACTGATTAGCCACAGTTTATGTTCCGGGTGTATTTTCTGTCCTCAGGTCTTTCATTTAAGTTCACACACAAGAAAAAACACTTCCCTACCCTGAAAAAAACCCACCACTAACTTCTTTGCAGGTAGTTTTACAAGTTTAGGAGATAGCTGGAATGTAGTTTGCTGCTTACGAATGGAGCAGTAAGCTGTAGGAAGGAAAACCTATTTCCAGGTGTCTTTTTAAACCTCAGGTGACTTACCTTGAGGGAGGTACCCAGTCAACCCATGAGCATCTGAAGTGACACCAAAGGCTTAATTAAACTAGTAGGAGCGGAAAATCTGGGGTTTTTTCCTCATAAAAACACTGCATAATCTGAGGTTGGCTTTTTTGTTTTGTTGTTGTTTTTCATAATATCCATGTGTTTTAAAAGGGAAATTCTTTAGCAGTAACAATTCAGCTTTGGAAAAAAGAAACTACACTAACCCTGTCACAATCAATTAACAAGTACACTTCCCTCTCAGATAATCAGGAGGGGCTGAGCAACAGATCTTTAGATACTCAGCACAGGCTGTTCTCATTTAAGTCAGGAGTAAATTCTTATCTTTAATCCTGCAAAAGCTGCTGAAGAAATTTTTGGTATACACTGTGCTGGTAATTTATGTATTAAAATTATGTATTACATAACAAAAAGCAACAGAACAGGATTCCTGATCTCCGCCGCTCCCACTGTCACAGGAAAGAAACCAGCATGTTGATTAGATATATGCCAGAAGAACAGAGCTGACACTTTTATTACATACCTATTGCACAGTGATCTGAGGGGTGGTCTGATATTCTGGAGAACCAATTTCCTTTCCAAGCTTCAGATAAAAATCAACTTTCAATATTTCTATTATTTTCAAAGGGACAGTAGAGAAGTAATACTTCACAGAATCAATCAGGTTGGAATAGACCTCTGAGATCACCGAGCCCAACTTTTGACCAAACACCACCTTGTCAACTAGATCATGGCACTAAGTGCCACATCCAGTCTCTTCTTAAATACCTCCAAGGATGGTGACTCCACCACCTCCCTGGGCAGCCCATTCCAATGCCCAATCACTCTCTCTGTAAAGAACTTCTTCCTAATGTCTAACTTAAGCCTCCCCTGGTACACCTTAAGACTGTGCCCTCTTGTCTTACTTCTGATTGCCTGGGAGAAGAGACTGATACTCACCTCACAACAACCTCCTTTCAGGTAGTTGCAAAGAGTGATAACATCTCCCTGTGCCTCCTCTTCTCCAGGCTAAACAACTTAGATATTTCATTCCTGTTCTGCACACAGGGCCTAATGATGAAGGACTGAAGCACACATAAGTCACAGCTTTCAGAGGGAGAGCTTCCTTCCTCCATATCCAAATTCTCCACTCTTTTACTGAGACTAACCATTTAATATGACAGGATACCTCTTTTCCCCTTTCTAAAGCTTTTCTTCCTTCTGGTACACAGATAACACAATCCTAAATGAAAAGACATACATGCTGTTCTGTAAAATCCAGTATAGTTGAGGAGTGTGAGAAGTGGAAGAGTTGTGGTGAATGACGTTTGCTTAACTTCGTGCAATTAAACCTTGCAGGAACAAGAACCAGACTTTTGAAGTGATTCACTTGGTCCCCAGCACAAGCACAAGCACTATTCTGAAGAAGCACAGAAATAATGCCTGACCTTCAGACTAATTCAAGTATGTTCTTTGTAACAGCTTTTCCTAAAATTGTAATTGCTTAGAAGTGCTCGGAAGGAGTAAGGTGGACAGGCCAAGGATCCTTGCAACTTTCCAGTGGGGGGAGACGCCTGAATTATGGCACTACAGGCAGAAGAAAAGATGATGTAGAGAAAGAAGTCACTCATTCTGGTGCTCTTTTCAACCACAAAGTTATGCTGTAAAAGGAAGGAAAGTTAGGAAGGAAGTACAAATCTATGCTTCTTGTTGCACAGGAAACTATATACGTGTCAGTGGTTTGAAAACAAAAACATAGGCTCAAGTATGCTGGATAATATTTTAGAGAGAAGAATTAACTCCAAATGCTGCAGCAATTATACCTGCCTGCTACAAGTCATATGCAAAAGTATAGTAAAAATCCACAGGTCGGGACACATTCTGTAGAGAAATCAACAGCCATTTAACCTCCCATGGTCAACAAAAAGCTTGACCTAACAGATGTTTGGTAAACTCTGCTCTGCAGTGTGCCAAATGTGACCAGAGCAGAATGCCAGAAACCAGCCTTTTAGAAGCTTACTGGACAACCAGGAACTCAAGACTATTGATGACAGTTGGGCTAAAAACAGATTAAAAGGAAAACACACAGCAACACTGCAACTGAATTCATACGAATTGTGCCACTGAATATGCGTTGTTCTTTATCTCAGCAGCACTTAATTATTTTGAGAGTTTGCTGATAGGCATGGTTATTGAACACAAATCTGGTCTCAGTAGTTTGCATTTTGTCAGAAAGATCTTTTTAGCCTGGAAACAGAGAAGTTATAATTTGTTTTCTACATCAAGGAATTAAGAGGAGTTAGTCAATTCAGTCATCTGAAGAGTTGAGAGATGTGAACGAGGAAGTGTGCAAATTCTTTAGAAGAGTTAAAAAGTTGCCCAGCATTGCCCAAAGAAACCTCCTTTCCAAAGAGGGCAGCAGCTCTCTATATTCAGAGGAGAACAGACACCTCAGAAGAAGAATATAAAAATAAGATTAGAATCAGGGTAATGGGGCAACAACCCCAAGCACGAGGGTAAGTGTTAAAGGAGACAGAAGTGTTAAAGCAGGAAAGGTAGCTGGAAAGTTCTGGAGGGCTGTACTTGAAAATTAAGCATAAATACAGTATTTCCATACTTGTTATGACAGACAGAACAGGAACAAGACATTATAATCTGCTGAATTTGAAGACTCATATTGACATTCAAGGCTGGGATGCACTAACACACAGAGTAGATAAAAAAAAATGTACTGGAATAAAAAAACGTAATGGAAAACAGCCAGCATGGGAGCTGTGGTAACAGAAACGGAGTGAAATTCAGCATCCCAAACTTCAGGCCAGGATTCACAAGAATTTCTGTGAGATTTTTGTTCCTCTTGGCTGCTCTGAGCTGAAGGCTCAGATGCATTGCCTCAGCCCCATGCACTGTGCTAATGTGACATGAAAAGAAGGCTGCATTAATTCCAGCTGCAAAACATACAGATAAAGGCAGTTAGAATAAGCAGAGAAGGAGAGAGACTACTGCCTGAGGAATGGTTCAGGCCTCGGATTGTTTCATACAGCAGAACAAGACACCATCCTCTACTAAATCCTTCAGGAAGGAAAAGCTGTTATTATAGCTGAAGGGCAGAGCTGACAGAACAGTAAGCAGGTATAACCAAACCGCAAACGCATTCAGTTGGGAAACAAAAGTCTCACAACTATCAGAGTAAGGAAAAACAGTGGGGACACCTAACAACTGAAGTTTCACCTGCTTATAAAAGAGACAAGATGTCCTGGTTTTGGATGTGAGACTCATTCAGCTTGGGAGGTCCCTCCCCATTTGCTCTACAATACATAGTATCGTATTTGTCTGTTGAAGACATTCATCAGCTTTGCAGTAATTCTGCAAGATAATCTTTCCATCCCACAGCAAATCAACAATTTCATTCAGTCATGGTATTTGCCAAAATGCTTACTTGGTGTATCTGAGGTACAGCAGCTTTGTTAGCCTGGCTTATTATATGTTCTGTCAAAAGCAAAGCATTTAGTAAAACAGGATCGCCAAAGGCACAAGTATGGTAGCAGAGCTGTTTGGTAGTAGAGATGTTATTCCCTGTTATTCCCATATCTACTTGGTGATTCAGAAACAATCTTTTGAACTGGCGAGTGGGTAAAATATCTGCTTTAACATAATAACTACTGAGGGGAAACTTATAACTATCCTATTTGTGCCACCTTTCAGAAAAAACTGGTTTCCTGAGCTGTATGCACATGATTTGCAAATACACACTCAAAACTGACTAGAAGCTACTGCATCAAAAATGGTGTCCCTAACTCAGACTATCAACCCCTCTTTAAAACCATATTATGATCTTTCTCACTTTTCAACACTGGCTGCAAAATTTATTTACTTGCTACTGAAAAACAAGCAAACAAAACCAAACTAAATTATTAGGCTTAAATTCTTAGGCTTAAAATTAGCAAGAAACTTACAAGTTTTTTTAGATAGTTTTCCATTTTGATAGCACCCTAAACTCTACTTTCTTTTTACTTATTCACATGAATGAATGTGGTAAGTAAATACTAAGTGACACCATTAAGTGACAAATGCACATACTGTCCAAGGATGGGTTCGCCCCATTGACAAAATGGTCCGGTTTCTCCCTCTGAATCCTTCATCTTTCAGAAAGGAAAAGTTAGAGGCTAGCCATCTTCTTGTGAAATTATTATGCAATTCTATTCATTTTCCAGGCTCTCCAGCACTACAGATTGAAATGGATTTGTATTGCTGACCATGTATTGCTCAGAGCTTCAGCACCTTACACCTCTTTACCCAATCTCTCAGACAACCTGTCACTCCAGCTATTATCATCAGTATGCATTATCCCATTTATCTTATTAGCACTGAAGCAAAGTTGTCTGATCACAGATATGAAGAAGCTGTTCCATCCTAACCACATCACTATTAAAAACAAAATGGACCAACTTTTTTTTCTTTCCAAAAAAAGTGGCTTATGACAGCTGTTTTTGCTGCTCTGCACCTCACTAAAGTCAGAATGAGTAAAAGGTAAGTGCTGTCTCCACAGTAGTGCAGTGCAGGAGAGTAATTTTTTTTTTACTTCTTTTTTTTTAACAACATAATAATAAAAAATACATCCTAAATACAAAAATAAATAAGATATGCAAGTCTTATGCCTGTAAAACTTAAAGAGCAGAAACAGAATAGTAGCAATTCAGTGTACTGAATTCAATAGTACTGATCTCTGAGCTAAGCCTAAGCAATTAAATCAATCCTTAGAGCTCAATAGTAATTAAAAATGAAACCTTTACTATTAATGTAAGCCATAGGAACATTTCTGCTTCCTTATCACAGGGTTTAGCAGTTTCATTTTACATGAAGTAGCTACCAAAATGACCAAGGCAGAAATATAGATATGCACGGTTTAGGATGTTGGGTTTGTTGGTTTGGAGGATTGGCAGTGAGTGATGTCTGTTTTTAAAGAAATTAAATGGCAATTTACAACTTCTACTACAAAAAACAGAACAAAAAAAATTTTTTTTAAAAAGTAGTAGAATTAAGTAACTTGTATTTCAGTATTTTATGCTCAATGAGTAACTTCTTTAAAACTGATGAGATCATAACACACCGTGGCAGCACTTGTTCCACTCCCTACATACATAATGTATAGCTTTTTTCCCTGCCTCTCTTATGCACATGCACACACTCTCTCCCCCTGCTTTTATATATATAACCCCACAAACACATGTTTTTCACATCCCATAGGGATTCTGGCAGAACCACAGAATGCAGGGATGCGGGGATGCACCATCACTAATGAATCCCTCTGCCTCAGCCACAGATCACAGTCACAGTCTCACTTCAAGCACACGTCGACTGTTTTCCTTCTTCAGTATGTGAGTACATGAAGGGCCTTATAAGCCCAAATAAATACTAATCAATTCATTACAATCTTATGGAAACAATGAGATACTGATGAATTTATTGAAGCCCAGAACAACTAGAAGACACTACAAAGGCCATGGGTATTTCAGATCTGGGTCTGCTTCCTCTGTGAACATGAATTCCACATAAAGGGAGGCTCACTACAATGATCACAGACTGAGCAGTTAGAATTAGATGTCATGCCTGTCTGGAGGGACACCGCACAACAGTGGGTCGGTCTCACAGCCTAATTACTCGAAGGCACCCATTACTTAAAGGCACATGGCTGCCTCCATGTGCACCCAGGCACTCTGGGGTACCTGTAGACTCCCACCTCAGCCTCCAGCAGATGCTTAGAATCAGTACAGGAAACTACACCTAGGGTTTGATGCTTCCAAGTGTTTATTCTTATTTATTCCTAATCTAAGTTTCTATACATCTGTCAATGTAACTGAGGATTAGGGCTATTTCAAACAGTTCAAGTTTATAAATTAAGGAGTACCCAATTAGGCAGGACACCCAAACAGGTGCCTGGAAAAAACTTTACCCCTGATTAGCCCCTTTAAAGAACTGCTTAGAATAAAAAAACCTTATTAATCAAGCTAGATTTTTTTTTAATGAATAAGATAAATCTTTAAACAGACAATTTTTTTTTTCTGTCAGATATAATTTCCATATTGCCGTTTCTTCAAGAACACAGAAAAAACACAGTCCATTTGGTGGCCCATACACTTGACAGCCAAAAGTTGCTACACATACATATGCTACTAATCAACACAGAGAAGATGCTACCCTGAGGCCCTCTGCAAGCATTAAAGAGACCTCTCTCAGCTTTACAAGCAGCAGACTATTGCAAAGTCAACTATTAAAACAAAATACACTAGTGTATTTCATAAGCAAGTTCTATTGAAGTCACACATTAAAAAAATAGTTAAAGGGAGTATTTGATATTAAAAGAGAAATACCATTCTTATTTTACCTGCCATTCTGCTATTAATCCTTACCTCAGCACAAGAAAGCGCAAGCACAGAAACCTCTTGCAAACCAGTTCAGGTGTATCTGCAGGATTAGATTCAGTGCATGGCTCAGTGTGTCACAATATTTTCCAAGGGCACTTTATTTGCTCTCTGAAGATACTCTTGAAAATGATTTCTCAGTCATTAATTATTCATTCTATTTCTTATAATAAGTTCTTTTAATTAGTATCCCAGGCAGCTTTGCTGAGGATCCCACACTCAGTAATTAGGGGCAGTTTGTTGTCCCTAATTATCTTCAGACATAGCAAGACTCTTATTATTTTGTTACTTCAGCTGGTTTTATGTTTGCATTGCATATTCTGTCCTGCTTTAATGGCTCAGAAAAGACTGCCCTGTTGTGCTGTTTATCTTATCTAGGTTCCATCTTTCTTGACTCTGTGTTAGCTGCTTTATATTAAATCTCTCCAACTATCTCTGAAGTCTCGTCTACATTGGCAAGCAGTGTGACACCAGGAAAGTGCATCTGTAGAGTGAAACAGAACCCTGCCAGCCTGTACAGTCTCCTTCCCTTGTGTGCTGCTCTGCATAATTAAGTGCACTTGTAACAGACACAGCTTGTAATACAGCAAGAGGGTCATGTATGGAGGCTTTAACCAGTTTACTGATGTTATCATATCTCTGTGACCTCCTGAAGGCCATTCCAGATGGAGTTCTGACTAACAGAAGTAGTAAGCAATTAATGTGTTACTAAACTATTAGAGTTTAAATATCCAGTACACATAAACCAGCCAGCAGTTTAGCAAAAATGTGAGTAACTTTATTGCCATTTTAAAACAGTAATACTTCTCATTCTTATATGATGCTATTTATCTACAGAAGCAAGGTGTATTAATGCAGCAGAAAGACTCTTGTAATCCAGTTGTTCCAACGGAAGTTTGAGGAAGAGCCAAGCAAAGATCACTGATAATACCAGCTCTGTTCACAGTGTACTGATGTCCATCCTTGTGATTCAGAAAGTAAAGAAGTTTTAAAAATTCCCCATCAAAGCCTGTGGATAGCGGGGGCAAAGAGGGGACAAACAAATCTTCATCTGGTTCTAACAGAAGTCTTGTAAAGTACATCCTATACACAGGGTGTCTGACAGAGAGCCACACACAAAAATATTTACATAGTCTGACACCAGTGGATGACTGATCTGCAAAACAAGAAGATCACCTTTATATTACATAGTTAAGAATAACATTCTTATTTCCTTTTCAGTAACACATGAGCAAAATATATATGCACATGTAATTCTAAGATTACCTTTATAGGATTTTTTGGTTTTTATATTGTAGGTGGCAAAACAGAAGGCTTGTATTCACCAAACACAGCTAGTAACTTTATAATATTTATTACCACAGAAAAAAGCCTAGAAACATTAAGTAGAAAATTCAACAGCAGAGAAAGGCAACTTTAAAAGCTGGCCTTAATCTCAAGTGGTGCTTTTAAAGTAAATTAATTTGGGAGGCAAAGTATGCTGAAAATTCTTGTATCACTTAATATTTAAGGTAAAATACTTCTAATTCTTTCATAACTATGTACTAGCAAGCTCAGAATCTACACTGGGTGGTGTGTATGTGTGGTTATGAGAATGATACTGCACTCGGAGTTAAGTCACCACAGGCTGCATCTAAGTGTCCACTCAGACAAATACTCTAACTTACAGAGCTGAAGATTACTAGAAAAAAATTTTGACCACAGTTTGTTAGCTTCCAACTCCAAATAATACCACTATATCCACTCATAAATCCCCACTGGTAAAAGACTGAAAAATCCTCTGCCTTTTAATGACACTGTAGGAAAGGAGAGAGAGTGAGAGGGGAACTGACTACTAAAATTATTTAATATCAGATATATACCAAACAACTTATTGATTTTTATTTCTTTGCTTTGCTTATGCCCCATCAGTAAAGAGATCAAAATTGAAAAAATAAAAATGGTCAATATTAATATTTTAGCACTAATGCATATTTGATGTATTAAACAGTTGGAACGGCAAAACATATGTAAAACATTTTGAACAAGAGACAACCTTGCTACAAAGTCTCAGAATACATAATTTAGAAATAAATGAAGCAATGTATGAGCAATAGGAACAAACAGGGGATTTTTTCCCAACAAAAGCCATCAAGATAAACATTTGGTGTAGACCGCCCAAAGGTGGATTTAAAAAAAAAAAAAAAGAAAATTCATGAATTTGCCATTAGAAAAATGTAAACATAGGAAATAACTCCAACCTTCTACAGAAAAAACCTGCTGTTTTCCCCAGTGCACTATATCCTGCTACTTTGATTTTCATGGACTCCAACTTCTGTGCACCACATTTCTCATCAGCTCTTTGCTCTTATTCTGTATTACAAACATGGACATTGAGACTATTCACTTTCTCCCAGCTTTGTTCTTTTTTCCATGTACTTGTCTATGGCCCAAACAAGTCTACTCAAAGTGGACTAAGGATTCTAAGGATTTTTGTTTATCTATACTATCACTCAGAGTATCCTTCAAGCACTTTCATTAAACAAAGGCTGCTAACCTCTATTTCTAAAACCCTACAGACAAGACAACTGAAGATACATGAATAATGGTTGAGAGAAAAATAGAAACAGACCTGGAAAAAAAGTCTTCTACAATCAACTTCTTTTTTTCTAATTTTTCTTTACCAGGTCATGTAGCTAAAGAAGTACTCACTATTGCTCTGTTCATTCTTCCCAATGCTGTTAATTAATGCTTTCCCCGTTCCTGACAGGAAAAACATTCAAGAATATTCTTGAATTCATGCATACAAGTAATCACGCTTGAAGAGAAGCATATGTTTTATCTCCTCACTGCAAAATAAATAAGAACCAGAAATAAATTCCTTTGAGCAAGTACTATCAGCTTCTACAGAATTTTAAACACAAAATAAAAAGCCTTCAATGCTTATGGCTGAGAAAATAACCTTCACAATGCAAACTTAAGCTGATGCAGCCTGGTATCGACATGCAAACACTCCATCTCTCCTGCTGCTCAGAGTTTCCCACACACAGCAACAAATTGAAAACTGCCTTTTCACAGCTGCTATTCTGAAACCTGGGAGAATCAGCTGCAACACACAAGAACTGGGCCGCTTTCAATTCAGTGCCAGCACTTCTAGGCAGAAATGGGCTCTGGAGATAGGCACCAGGCAAGCAGAACAGGACTTCAGCAGATGCTGTTCCTCTCCCTGCCTCCCGTCCTGAATGACAAGAGCTAGAAGCCACGGAAAAGTCTGAATTCCAGACCTGTGCATGCCACTGCCATCAACTGGCAGCAAGAGGAGTAACTTGGCAAGAAATATAGGAGGCATGTTTGCAACTATACGCCAAAAAGTGTACTTAAAGATTAAAGAGTTCAAAAACCTTAGAGGCTGGCACCCAGTTCAGACAGAGTAACATACTAACTGGGGCTAAGTACAACTAAATATAGGCTAGAGTCAAGACACGAAGAGCCCCAACACACTCAGAAGAGCAAAGGGAAGCAGAGGCAAGCCAAGCACTTTCCTGGAAGACAACACATCATCCCATCTTCTCCCATGGATACCTCTTGGGTCAATAAAGTAAGTTTTGTTCCTGAGCTATTAGCTTTCCAGTTCTAGCAAGCAAAGCAGCAGGAGACAGGGATATGTCAGAGCTAGTAGGAGACATCTATACACAAAAAAGAAACAAGAAAAACAGGAGAGTAGAACACAAATACAGAAGTACATTAAAAAAGCAAAACAATACATACCAAAAGCAACTTCAGGATGATTTTCACCAATATGACAAAGAAATGGCAAAAAGCCAGGAAGAGAAAAACCAACTCTAATAACCAGCATGCAAATGAAGAGGCAACTGGTCAGTAGTGTCCCCAAACATGAAGTGGTGACAACAGGTGTGCATAGAAGAGGAAGGAGGGGAAACTGAAAATTTGCTTTTATAGAAATACATCATTCAATTAATAGTTAACTAGCAACCAACAAGCATTTTTTGCCCTGGCAATATTACATATTTAAAGACAGTACATGGCACTGGATATTTTGATACATTGCCTCTCTCCAGATAAAGGTAAAGTTTGAGTGTGGTTCAGAGGGGAAAAGAGTATTTTCACCAGCTTTGCTATTCCATGGCAGTAATGAGCATATTTCTCAAATGATGTCAGAGAAAGTATTAAAGACAAGATGAGCTGATTTGGTATTTCTGCTTCTCAGTCACCAATTACAGCAGTTTGGATACATAAAATATAATGTGAGAACAACAACTGCAAAGGGTGAGAAACGCAAGGCATCCCAGTCAGCCAATTCCCCTGTACAGTTCCTGCAGAGATGGAGACAGTAATCTGATTCTTCAAAGTCTCTTCGTCAGCTTCCCCAGAGAAAAAAACCTAATAACTAGTCTTCCACAGGCACTTTAAACAGGGTACATGCCAACAGAGTTAACACATTTGTCAAACTGTGTGGGTGACATTAAAAAAGAAACAACCTGGGGTCACTCATTCGGGTAAAAAAAATTGCCTTATCAAATAATAATAAATAAAAAATAACCAAATTTCAAAGGCAAGTATAGGTAAAATAGGCAGAGAAAACAAAATAAGCAAGCAAAAGGAGAGACTTTTCGAGAGACAAAAGGAGAATTTTTCATCATAGTAGACTAGGTTTGCAGACTGTCCATACACATTCATTTCATAACACAGCTGTTTAGAAATTCCTGTTTTTCCAAGCACATTGCCTGTTGCTTTTGGCCAAGTCACACCTATCAATTCTAATCTGGCAGATCAGCAGAAGAACTGAAAATTAAAACAAAATTCTGAAAGATTTTCATTTCTGAAACAGCACTGGTAACGAGATGGCTCTGCTGCTCTTGTACTTCTTCAGCCATGGTTGATTCAGTATCTCATGGTGAGCAACTTTCCTACTACAGACAAAACCAACTTCTTCCCAAAAGAGCCAGTTCTGATAGGGGTAGAAAGATCTATTTGTGAATAATCTTGTCTTGACACGTATAGAGTTCTTTAGGCCACCATATTATGGGCTTTGACAGCATTTATCAAAATGCTCTGTACTCACTTGACTGCAAATAAAATACACATAGCTTAGAGCATCATGACAAGGTGTTATGGGGGAAAATAAGGCAAATAAACTTGATTTATAATGACTTCCTGAAACATCACAAAAAAATTGAAATTTGTAAAGGAAACAATGAATGTAGGAATGGAAGACATTTTAGCACAATTCTGACCAGATGACCAAGTTTTATACCTAAGCTCTTCCTCTTAAATGTGTCCAGAGTTTCTGAAAACAATTGCTTTGGAGGTACTCTTCTTGTCACCCTAGCAGAGCAGAAAGCAACATCTTATGAAGCAGGCTCAGTAGCCAAGAGACAATTTTTCTTTCCCAGAATATGCTTAGCCAATAAACAAGTAGATACACACCACCGGCTCAAAAACAAGGAAATGTGGGGCTTGGGACAGGAGAAATTAAAACATCAAGAATAAAACTGGGATCCAGAGAATTAAGTTTACTCTCACAACCAGCACTTTCCTGATAGTGTTATTTAGTGGAAACATATTACTGTAAACCTCTTCTATAGAGATAAGTTCCAAGAAAGAAGAAAGAACAAACTCTCGGAATTCAGATGAAAATAAATTATTGATTATTACCACCCTTATTTTGAGGGTTAACTAGAAGTCAATGTCTTTGATTTACTCATGATTGAGCAGCTGGACAGGAGAGGAAAACATGGAAGGAAAACAGATCATCAAGTATTCAGGAAGTAAACTCATTCAGTTATGAATTCTACACAGCCAGATCAATTACTTCTGCTACCTATCACCAGTGAAAGCAAAACCTGAATTATCAGCTTTGATGTACTAAGCCTTTCACACATTATGAAATCTTGTTTAGCCTAGGAGTGTTCCTTCTCCCTCAGTCTTGGGTTTCTGTATGGCCACTTGATTACTAGAGTAAATTATAAAATATTGAGGAAGAAAAACATGGGAAGAACACCTTTTTTGTCAGTTAATTGTAGCATTTCACTGTACCTTCCTTCCCCAGGAACTTTAACCCTGATTTGTCTCCCAGATACAGAACCTGCCTTTGGCACACACTCCCTGAGTAAAACTGGGTAGGAACATACAAGTGCACAACTGATCAGTATAAACACTAGTTACCAGGGTCATCATCTAATCACTGACTCAGTGTATGCTCACATACACCACTTTCCCTTAATGGAAGACAGTCACAAGGGCAATGCATATCTATGGACAAATTCAATCTGCTGGATTGAGATTCACTTTTGCTGGAGTAGGAAAACACAAGGAAGAGAAACAGGATTAGTTAACTATTTTCTTCTTCTCTGTTTTTGGGACTAGAAACAAAGAGGAGTGGAAAGGCAGAACAGAAAAATGTTGGAATACGTTCGAGAGGACTCATAAAAAAGTGGTAACAACAAAAAAGTGACAGTCACTTTAAACCAGGGACAGACAAACCTTGCTTTATGAAAGAACAATATGCAATGCATTGATGCATTAATATTTCTCTAAAAGTCAGAAAATACATGACTAAATGTCCATAAATATCTATTGAAAATATGTTACTACATACATCCTGCCTCTAATCTGTAGAGGTAACTCCATCTTTGTCAGGATTTGCTACCCAACCTTGAAAAATCATGCCATGCTTCAGTTCCACATCTCCAGTATTTGCTTATTCTTCCTCCTCTACCAAAAATCTACTAGCAACCAAAGTAAGGCAGGATGTAATAGTAAATCACAAACTAACTCTGAACAGTAGACCACATCCTAGTAAACCATATTCTAGAGATGAAAAAGAAAAAAAAAGAAATGCAGCCATATTATAAAAGTATGTGATTCAGCAAAATATGGGCTAAATTACATTGAATTTGTCATTAAAAAGAAGTCAGTGGAATTGATGGACTCTGGTGAATTATGATAGTTCTTTTTTTTCTTGAAGCTTGATTTTCTTTTTTAGCTAATCTTATCTATTACAATACAGCACAGCTAATTCTACTTAGCGAGAAGAAAGAAGGAAGAAGAAAGGACAAGAGAGGAGTGAAACACTGCCTGCATTTACAATTCTTTCATTAGTATAATGCAGTCCTTTAAGTATGGTGGTTTCAACATACTACATAGTGTGTTTTAATCTGATACTAAGGAACATAAGAATCCAGCCATATTGTAACCCATTTCCTTACTGTTATTACAATGTAGTTGTAATACTTGATATATGAATACTTGATACTTGATATATGAGGATACTTGATATATGAATTCTATCTCATTTCCTTACTGGATAATATGTTCCACATTAAAAAGGAAGCAAAAACTGCATTCTGCAGTATTTGCTCAGCAATATGCCAAATGAACTGGCAGAAAGAACAAATTACTTCTGCTCTTAAGCAGGGTGGATACTATTCTTAGGTTATCAGAAAGACTGCTGGTGCAAGAGCATTTCAAAGAGTGCACAGGCTGAAACAGGCAGAGAGCTGGAACCACAGATCATCATAGGTTCTGATTCGAAACCATACCTTGGATCACTTATCTACTGACAATGGACAGGGCATGCAGTAGTTAACAGCTCCAGTTAAATAACATGGGTAAGGAACCTCAGTCCAGATCACAGTGGACAGCTAGCCACACCATACAAGGCAGAAGTGAAGCAAAAGAACAAGAGATCTAGGAACAATCCATACTTGTATTGTATCTTGACAGAGAGAAAATTAATTCAGGAAGTAAGACAGACCTTTACCCCGTGGAATATAAATAAGAGAATCACAGAATGGGTAAGGTCAGAAGGGACCACAGTGGTTCATCTGGTCCAACCTCTCTGCTCAAGCAGGGTCATCCTAGAGCACATTGCACAGGATTGTGTCCAGAGAGTTCTTGAATATCTCCAGTGAGTGAGACTCCACAACCTCTCTGGGCAGTGCTTGGTCAGCTGCACAGCAAAGAAAATTTTCCTCATATTCAGGCAGAACTTCCTGTGCATCAGTTTCTGCCCATTGCCTCTTATTGCTTTGCACCACTGAGAAGAGCCTGGTTCCATCCTCTTGACACTCTCCCTTTAAATATTTCTATACATTGAAAAGATCACCTCAGTCACCTCTTCTCTAGACCAGCTATCACATCTCCAAAAGTGTCATCCTTCAGGGCATGGTGTAAGCCAGGTGGTGTACTCGCACTCCCAAGGCTGACAACAGGGCCACCATTGTAGCAGAGAGCACAGAAATTAGACACAGAAGAGGGCTCCTTCGTACAGCTCTCAGCAATCCCAAACAAATAGCTTTTCGGAACTTTCAAAACTCAGGATGCTATATTCATACATGCTACCCTATATTAATTAATTCACTGGGTAATATATACCACATTGTCAAATAAGAAGGATGGTTATGTGCATTTTCATTACTTCTAGATAGAAATGCAACTTCTAGAAAAAAATTTGTGTTATGTCTTATTTAAAAACTCTGTTTCCTGACCAGCAAAAGACAAGTCATCCTTGCTCTGCAGCTACATTTCTAAACATGACAAAAGTCTGTACATACAGTCATGAACCCAAAAGTCAGAGTCCACTTAAAAACATTAATTAGCAATCGTAACATTTAATTTTATTTATCAATTCTGTCAATCAGTCTGTTCATTGCACATATGTTAAATCCACAACAGTTTTATTTCTATATTTGTTGCACACCAGTAATCTCTTTGCATACATTTTATTAATAAAAATAATTAATACAGTAGTTATTTTTAGAGCAGTTTCTATGCTTAAGTGACTGAGATCAGTGAGAAGTTCTAAATGCTCAGTATCTTCAGCAATTGATGGCCACAAGCTGTAACTTGGAAGCTGATTAGGAAAATTTAATCAAGAGAAGGCAATGTTTTTAATGTGGCACTGGAGCAGGTCACAGAGATGGGTTGTGGGATCTCATCTCTGGAGGTTTCTGAGACCCCTGCTTGACCCCAGACTAGTATCAACACTATATCAAGTTCACTTGACTTTGTCCAGTGGAAAGTCACACTCAGACGACCTCCAGATGTCTCTTCAAAATATCATTTCTAAAATGATTCTGTTTTGGGGTGAGGAATCTTCATTGGAGTGAAAATTCTCATTTTGACAGGCTTTCTTTGGCTTTCTGCTTACGAGACGCCTTTATATAGGCTCCACAGTTTAAGTACGTAACACTTAGTAAAACCAAAATGTTCTTCCAGAAATAATCCTATTATTACCATGATGTTAACTTGTCAGAGGCACTAGGCACAATTACCTATAGCATACTTCAAACACCCCAAAACATTTAGTATTTTTACAAACCTTTAGAGATATAGAAGTATCAAGACCATAAAAACCCAAGTGGAACTGAATTCTTTTTTGTGTCCTATCAGTATCATTCTGGAAAGTGACGTGGAATTAGGTTTTTTGTTTGTTTCTTTTCTGCTTTGATTTGGATGGGTTTGTTTGCTTACAGAACTGAGAGTAAAAAATACACAAACTTTTTAGACCAAACATTTTAATAGCTGAGCTTTTGAGTAGTTATCTGGAAATGCAGTGCCTTGTTTCAAAACTTTAAGTATTCCACCTATTCAACAGCTCAAAAGTAAGTGAGAATAAGCACAAATACCTACCACGCACCTGCCAGTTCTCAAGATCTTGTCTTTGATGTACAAGATGCAGAGAATAATTTCGGCTGACCTTCGTTAGAAGGCCATCCAAACACGCATGTTGATTGTTTCTCTGTACAGAGAGAGGGCACTTAATAATTAAAGAAACAAAATTGTTTTCTCATTCATCTCTATATTAGAGCTTAATTTGCTCGGGTTGGGTACAGACGGTCAGAACTCGACTCGCAGGAGGCATCCCTGGGAGATTTAACTCCCATCATCAGCCAGCGCCGAGAAGGAACATACCGTCCTAGGCAGAACGGCCCCAGCGCCCCTGCTCCCCGCGTTCCTGTGCCCTTCGCACGGCGACTTTAAACACAACTCTAAAAACTTAAACGCCTTCACACCAGTGACTGATGGATTTCTAGATAAAGGGTCTGTTTTGGAGAAGGCGCACTGAAACTCATCCCTGCAGCGGCCGCTCCCGCAGCGCCCGCGCTGTGCCCCGGCTGATGCCCGCGGCCCCGCTCAACCTGTTGCGCTCCGGAGCGCG
>WEIV01023290.1:29864-85556 GCA_013390005.1 Calyptomena viridis
GCACCTCCCGCGACGTGGCGCGGCTCGGCTGCCCAGCTTCCAGCGAGAAGGACAGCTGCTGGCCGGGGAAGTGTTCCTGGCAGCGGCTGCTCCAGTGTGCGCTGCCCCGCGTCCCGGGCAGAGGGGCCAGAGTGGGAAGCGCGCCCGCTGCTCGCCATCCGGCTCAAACACACGGCGGGACCCCGTGCTGGAAGGGGAGAGCGGAGGCTGTGCTCTCCAGCGCCCCCGAGCTCGCTGGCATTCTCTGCCAAGTCGTGGGGGTGTAAATCAGAGGCATCTCAAATGGCCCCAGAAGGGGAAGCCATCAAAACCGTGCCTTTCGGAGATGGGAGTGGACTGATGCTGAAGGGTGCAGTGGTCTCACGGGTTACTTCTGTTGGCAGGTTGCAGCCACAAATAGGTAGTTCACATCTCTCTCAAATCGTTGTTCCAGGCTGTCTGAGGATCCAGACAGGTTCGTATTCACAGTGGTTGTTGTCACAGTTAGGCTGTGAAAACCATACAAAAGCCTACCATTAACATTCTCTAATAATAAACAAAAAAGACTTCATTGTGTAAAAGCCAAATTCCTGGAGTCTGATCAGGATACCCTGGAAAGGCAGGCCTCGGGACAGAAGGGGTACTGGATTTCATGTGGATCAACAAGTCCTTCTCTCACTCCCTACACACCCACACGCAATGGTGCTGGTACCATGGAGGACAAGGGAACTACAGTACAGGGAAGGATCAGGGACCCGGAGGATGAAGGCTGAAGGGATGGACTGCCTCCCAGAAAGGCTGTGACTCTATGTGCTGCTTTAAAACGACGGCAGCTGAGGCTGTGCCCACACTGCTCCAGGCCCTGCTCATTAGCAGTGACAAGTTTACAAAGCTCTGCATGGAAACTTAACAAACTGGCGGCCAACCTGGTTCTCACTGTATGGGCTGGGCTGCCTATTATCAATATTTTGAAGTGCCCAGTACTCTGGATTTAGGAAAGGATCTTTAAAGCCAGCAGTTATCTTCCTAGTGAACCAGCTTTCAGAAGGTGAATTGCTCTTGCTGTGGGAAACAGCTATTAGCTAGATGGCAGCATTAGGTATTAGGAGTCTAGGTTCTGCCTCTGGATCTCTACCAGGGGAATGAGGTGGAACACTGAGGGAGAGTTGTGCTGACAAACACATTGGCTTTCTTCAAAGTTTGGGTGCCAAGTGTAGTAGTCATATAAAAATACATGGGTTATTTATATCGTTGGTTTGTGTCCTTAACAATGTATAATAGCAGGCAAAATTTATGAAATGCAGAAAGGTAGACAGGGAAAAGTGTGAATGTCAACCTATTGAACGTCTCTAGTCACATTTCCTTAGCACAGTAATTGCTAAAGCCTGTTTTGGGGGGGACCACCATTACCAGTCACATGCCAATGCTTGTGTTTCCAGTGTATTATTGCAAGTAATGTTAGTCCTGTAGCAGATAAGAGGTAGTTCCGTGAAAAATATGGTTACTGTAAACTACTTTTTCACTAAGAGGAATACAATGTCCACTCAGATTTGTGGGTGCCTTTTGCAATAACTAATTCTCATTCTGATGTCAAATAAAAGCAAAATAACACTAAATAAAGTAACACTACAAGAATCTTGCTACCAATGATATGCAAAGCACTAAATGGGATATGAATTCTCTGAAACTTCAAAAACCAAACAATTTTAAATATAAAAATTATTCCAGCATTGTCATCTTACAACCACTGCTACATTAAGGCCAGGATGGTCATGTTATCATACATAAGATTACATGACTCCTCTCTTTAGACAAGATTTTGTTCCACTAGCCACATGCACTTTTTTGGATAGAGGATGTCTCTTACTTTCCTTCATGCTTTGTATAAGATCAGAGTTATTGACATGGACAGGAACTTTCTGAGCTCATCTGGTCCAACCCCTGGATCAGGATCACCTCAAGCAGGTTGCCCAGGGTTGAGTCCAATCAGATTTTGAACAAATGCAAGGATAGAGACTCCACTATCTCTTTGGGCAACTTGTGCCAGTGTTTGACAAGTCACAGTAAAAAACTTTTTCTTATGTCTAAATGGAATTTCCTGTATTTCATTTTATGCCTGTTAGTTCTTAACCTTCCCTGGGCATCATTGAGTAGTGTCTAACCCTGTGTTTTTCACTCCACTCCATGAAGTATTTATATAAGATAAAATTCCACTGAGCCTTTTCTTCTTCAGGTTGAACAATCCCATGTCTCTCAGCCTCTCCACATAACTCACGTGCTCCAAGTCATAATCATCTTCCCGACCTTTTCCTTGCTCTGGCATGTCCATGTCCTTCTTTTACGGGACTCTGAATGTGGCCTCTCCAGTGCTGAGGAGAGGAGAAGAATCATGCCCTTGACCTGCTGGTGACACTTATCCTAATGCAGCCCTGCAGACTGTTTGCCTTCATTGCTCCAAGTGTGCATTGCTGGTTCATGTTTGGCTTAGTGTCCACCAAGACTTAAATCTTTCTGAAAAACTGCTTTCAGAAGACAGCCCCCAGCCTGCACTGGTGCATGGGGGTTTTCATCCTCAGGTGAAGAACTTCGCAATTTGCTTTGTTGAACTTCTTCAGATTCCTGTTTGCCATTTTCTCCTGCCTATCGAGTCACACAACCTGAACAATCACACAATTGTGTAGCATGTCAACCACAGAATCACAGAATCAGTTAAATTGGAAAAAAACTCTGAGATCATCAAGTCCAGCCTTTGACCAAACACCACCTTGTCAACTAGATCATGGCACTAAGTGCCACATCCAGTCTCTTCTTAAATACCTCCAGGAATGGTGACTCCACCACCTTCCTGGGCAGCCCATTCCAGTGCCCAATCACTCTCTCTGTAAAGAACTTCTTCCTAATGTCTAGCCTAAGCCTCCCCTGGTACAGCTCAAGACTGTGCCTTCTTGTCCTACTGCTGGTTGCCTGAGAGAAGAGACCAGTCCCCACCTGTCTACAACCTCCTTTCAGGCAGTCGTAAAGAGTGATAAGGTCTCCCCTGAGCCTCCTCTTCTCCAGGCTAAACAGCCCCAGCTGCCTCAGCCACTCCTCATAGGACTTGTGCTCCGGTCGCTTCACTATCCTTGTTGCCCTTTTTTGGACGTGCTTCAGTACCTCAACATCCTTCTTAAACAGAGGGGCCCGGAACTGGACAGAATACTTGAGATGTGGCCTAACCAGGGCTGAGTACGGGGGAGGAATCACTTCCCTGGTCCTGCTGGCCACACTATTCCTGATCCAGGCCAGGATGCCATTGGCCTTCTTGGCCACCTGGGCACACTGCTGGCTCATGTTCAGTTTCCTGTCAATCAGTACCCCCAGGTCCCTTTCTGCCTGGCTGCTCTCCAGCCACTCTGTCCCCAGCCTGTAGCCCTGCATGGGGTTGTTGTGGCCAAAGTGCAGGACCTGGCACTTGGTCTTGTTCAGCCTCATTCCATTTGATTTGGCCCATCTATCCAGCCTGTCCACATCCCTCCACAGAGCCCTCCTATCCTCCAGCAGATTGACACTCCCCCCAACTTGGTGTCATCTGCAAATTTGCTGATGGTGGACTCAATACCTTCATTCAGATCATCAATAAAGATATTAAACAGGACTGAGCCCAACACTGATCCCTGGGGGACACTACTAGTGACCAGCCACCAACTGGATGCAGCACCATTCACCACCACTCTCTGGGCCCAGCCATACAGACAGTTCTTAACCCAGTGAAGGGTGCACCTGTCCAAGCTGTGGGCTGCCAGCTTTTCCAGGAGCTTGCTATGGGAGATGGTGTCAAAGGCTTTGCTGAAGTCCAGGTAGACTGAATCCACAGCCTTCCCTTCATCCAACAAGTAGATCACCTGGTCTTAAAAAGAGATCAGGTTGGTCAGGCAGGATCTGCCTCTCCTAAATCCATGCTGGCTGGGTCTGATCCCCCGACAGTCCTGTAAGTGCCGTGTGACCGCCCTCAAGATGGTCTGTTCCATAAGCTTGCTGGGCATTGAGGTCAGGCTGACAGGCCTGTAGTTTCCCAACTCTTCCTTCTGGCCCTTCATGTGGATGGATGGGCATCACATTGGCCAACTTCCAGTCATCTGGGACCTCCCTGGTGAGTCAGGATTAGTGATATATGATGGAGAATGGCTCGGTGAGCTCTTCTGCCAGCTTCCTCATCACCCTAGGATCGATCACATCTGGCCCCATAGACTTGTGAGGATCCAAATTCTCCTCTTCCCAAGGTCATGGTGTCTGCACACTGCCAGAGGGTGTGCTCTATCCCATCATCCAGGTCATTAAAGCTGGTGTTAAATGGCATTGGTCACAGTATGGACACACTTGGATACACCATTACTGACTGGCTTTTGGGTGATCTTTGTGCCACTGAACACAAACCTTTAAGCCAGGAAGTTCAGTTTTCCCACCTAGCTAGCCCGCTTCAGTTTGTCTATAAAGATGCTATAGAAGAGCTGTGTTGAAAGCCTGATTGAAGTAAAAATAAACAATATCTGCTGCTTTCTGCTCATCTGCCAAGCAAGTCATTCAGTCATAGAAGCCTATCAGGTTTGTACAGGCATGATTTCTCCTCCATGCTGGCTATCCCATCAATTTCTTGCTCTGAATATGTTTTGAAACAGTTTCCAGGGTTGTTTGCTCCATCACATTCCCAGGGATCAAAGTGAGGCTGACTGGTTCGTAGTTCTTTTATTTTACCTTTACTGAAGATAGGAATGCTATTTGCTTTCTTCCACTACTTAAAACCTTTATGTCTTCCCTAGAGCTTCATTCAAAGGACCTCTAGCAAGGCAGCAAAAGTCTTGTGCTTTGCTTTCAGGCCTCAGCTTTTCTCACTATATCTCCTTGTTTGGGGAAAAAGATAAAAACAATAACAATTTAGATGTTGTTTTCCATCAGACCAGGCTCAAAATAGAGTGTTCTCAGCTTGGAATTGACTGCATTGATAAATTGAATTGACAATATCTATCAGCATATCTAAGAGCTTAGGATGAACACTCTTACCTTCTGCACCTACTTTTATCACAATCCATTATTTGGTATTTCTATTCTGTAAAGCTACTGTCTTCTAACGTTATTTGCATTTTTGATTCTGATTTCTTGTTAATTCTTGGTGCATTTAAATGTAGATTATAATTTTTATGTATAATTTAAACATTTCTGCAGAGCAAAAAAGCCACCTTTCTGGAGCACTTTTTGTACTTTACTGATAATACTACCATCAAACAATGGTGGTATCAGTTTTATAAGAATCAGTCAATACTTGCCACTGAATTCCTCAGATGTTGTTCAAGTGCTGCTCAGCCGGTTCAGTCTGCAAATGTCAATGCAAAATGTTTTTCTTCAAATACCTATAAGCTTAAAAAATCCAACCACAACAATGAAAAGTCATTCATTAGGTCTCATTAAGATCATCTAACCAAATCCATTTTATTTGTATTTGCTCTTCACTTTGTCCAACCTCAGCACAGATTTATTTACAATTGCACTCGTTCAACTGCAATTTTTTCTGCTTAGATATTATATTCTACCTAATTTAGTATGTAGAATATATTAATCTTAGCAAAATGGACTGTTCTTTTTTATATGGCAATGAAATGAAGATATTGTCAATAAGGTTTTCTATTTAGGGGATAAAAGAAGCAGTAAAATAGTTAGTGGTGAAAAAATCAGTTTTGAACTGATTTAAGACTTTTTTTTCAAGGCATCAAAATTATAGCTATGTTCTCTAATCCTCCATGTGAGAAAACATGACTGGAATTAAGGTATGTAAGAATATATTTATGCTCGCTAAAGGTTTCCGTTATGGAATCAGTGCCTTGTAATTCACTTATAACTGTCTTTTGGTCATAAAATTCATTATTGTTTTGAGGCTCAGTAGTTCACAGTAATAAGTTTTAGCTTCATGCAGTGCTTTGTCATTTTAGACACTTCTTGTACTATTTTTGTCTAATGTTTTGGATTACCAAATCATGTGATTAAGCAAGAATTCTACCTTATGTTATTTTTAAGCAAGTAATGGCCAGAGCCAGACATGACAGTGATGTTTCTAGGGTGCTTTGTAATTGCTTTATCATGGGAATATACCACACCAGGCAACACTGGTGGGTGAAGTACTGCCTCATACTTTGCCTTACCCACTGTGACCACCTTTGTTTGTATACCATGAACTGGTGGAGAAAAACCTGAAAGCATGAAAAAATACTTCCACAAAAGTACAAAACCTAAAATTAAAGTAGAAAAAACATCCACATTTTTATGACTTTGTTTTTAATAATAGAATGGTTAAGCTAAGATGAGCATGTACTGTTTTTGTGATCTTGCCTTCTGCTTCTGAAGGCATCTGACTGTTGACACTGTTATCCATTTATATGTATGAGGTTTTGCGTAGGCAAGAACAGAGAGATACCATAGGGGCCTATGGTATAGCTAATATGGATTTCCAATCTGCTTGGAAGAATAAAAGTTTAAAAGTGCAAAAGAGTTTGCATTCTTTTCCTGATGAGCTATGCAAAATAGATCTTTGGAAAAATAAATGTATCAACATTCGTGTACTACCAATGTGTAGTGGTTACTTCTAGGGTCTGAGAAGTTTGTGCATAGCTGATATATTTCTTAGTCCTACAGCTTTTCCATGCAGCAGATTAATTTAATCATTTGTGAAGGGTCTGCAGGAGGTGCTAAAATTTCTGGAGGTTTTATTTCTGGAATATTATATAAATTCGTTTTATTTCAGGAATGCATTTCTCCCATAGGCATGTGGTACCTCTCCATCAATTTCAGGTGTTCTGTGTGGGTTCAAGTATTTGAATGGGAATTTGTAAAAAGAAATCACTAAACATTGTGGTGTTGACCACCCATAAAATGGGTTTGACAGTAGTAAGTGCTTGTTGCAATGAACAGAGCTCTCCAGCTTGCATTGAAAAAATATAGCTGAAAGCCAGGCTTACCACCAATTTACTTCATAGTTGGTCTCACTATAGCATGATACAGGTGGTGGAACTTTCTGCATTAATATTCAGGCATCTTCTTTGTGATGCCTAAAAAGGTGGGATTTATTTTTTGGTTCTCTCAGCCAGCCAAGCAAGTGGCAGAGCATTCACAGGGTTATAAGATGGAGAGGTTGCACTCTTGCAGCCAGTATCACACTGTTACTCTGCTGCAAAGTCTTTCTTGTTCACCACAACCTCTTGCATTTTCAGACAATGTGTAAAATATTCTTCCTCTCTTACTTAAATCAGACACCTTTGCTTCACTGATCTGTATAAGAATTGCAGTTTGGGACAGTGTTCCTTCCAAACTATTCCATTTGATTTGACTCCCTATGAGTAATCATTAAATAAAATGGCTTTTATGTCCTGATATTTCTTTTTGTCATGCCAGAACTGGATGCCAGTGTTCATGAGGTAGGTAGGTCTCAAGCAAGAACATAGGGAGGATCAAATAATATTCACATGCTTGATTCCTAACTAGCTTTCCTAGCCCTTAAAAGAAATTCCCATTGTCTCCTCAATTGAGTCCCCAGAGACAGCTGACCTGCCTAAGTGACAGCAATAGCTAATCCATATAAAGAGAAAACCTAAGTTAGATCCAAGTATTTCCACACTTACCTCCCAGTTTTGTAGCTCAGGTTTAGTTCATGCGTATGTATGTCAATGTAAAGAAATATATGACAAAATGCCGATCATATGTCCTACTCTGACATTTAGGTGGCACTGCATTACTCGCAAGCTGTGCAGCAACAATGTAATGAGTAGATTATTGCTAAGAGGCCATATTAAACTTTGTGTCACATCAGCACTTAGTACTAAAACCTATTCTATAAAATGGAAATGTTTGAATAATTTGTTTCAGGGTAGCCTTGTGTCTGAAATGTAGTGTTCTCTACACCTTAAGATCAAGTAGTGAAGGCAATCTGATTTTTCACTGTTGTGTTGAAAAAGGGATGCTAATATCTCCTTTAAAATTATAAAGAAATATCTGAATTCATTTTTCATAAAGGAATGCTTCTATCCACAGGAAACCTCTCTACCTCATCTCCTGTCTTTATTGGCAAGGATATTAGGACCATGTACCACGTGGTATATTGTCCTGTTAGCTTAATAATGCCAGTGAAAATTCTAAAATTAGTCTTGTTAAAGGTTAATGAACTTCTGAATTAGCAAGATGAGAGATGTACAGAACCATCAAGTAGCTGTTGTTTAGCCATAATACTTTCATGTAGTTGTTATCGTTAACATACAGGTAGTGCTACAAGAGACTGTTACTACTTTTTAAATGTCTAGTTTCTTAGCAAGCCTAGATGGCAGAGAACTTGCTGATATGAGTGGTGTGGAGGCAAGATAGTGGGGTATGCTATCTTTTATGGGATGATGCAGGTGCTGCTTGTGTGACACTGCCAGACATTGCTAGTGAATTCCGTGGAATCCTATTCTATGGAATCCTCTGGAATCTCCAGAGGAATGTGCTTGCTTAAGACCTGTTTAGGTCTAAAAACAATAATAGAAAATAGACTTGGAAAGGATCTTAGGAAGTTTTTGGGATTGTATTTCTGCTCCAAAATAAGATCTACCACATCTAAGTAATTTGGGACTGATACTTGTCTAACCTTACTCTTAGGATGTTCTAGTATTTCGTCTCCCTAGGCAAATAGTTCCAACATTGAACTTCAATTCAGAGAGCTCTTATCTTAATGTTACCCATTCTGGGAACTTCTGCCATGCAGCCTACCCTGTGTTTTTGATGCTCCAAAGATGCCAAACCCCATCCCTGCTCACCTTACACCATGTTTGCTCAATTCCTTGGCACACAGGAGGACAAGAGCACTCTGGGAGCAAGACAGGCTCATCTGAAAAAAAAAAAGCGACACAGCGTCTATCATGTATGCTGAAGAGAACAGGCACTTGCAGAGGAGGTGTGACTGATTCTCCACTTGATATCTGGGCACGGAGAAGGAAGCACAGGGTGGGTTTCAAGAGACGCGGGTGACCCAGGCCTCATCCCTCTTCCAAGAGCATGCACCTGCTGAGAACTTGTGGCACTTTTGGAAGGAGGAAACCAAGTACCTCATTTGTCTGCTCCCTTCACCATTGCCTTGGAGCTTGGTCCCAGTCCTGAAAAGAGAAGGAGAAGAAAAAGAGGGGACAATGACTGGGATATGCTGTGGGCAAGAGCAAGAGCAGGAGTTTTCAGCCCCTTGCCAGTAATGAGCTCGGAGCCACTAAAATCTATAGCAATTCTCTGAGCCATTTAAACCTATTAGTCTTACCTGTCTGCAGCAAACATGGAAAACAATTTATTACTTCCCTGTTTATAAAAGGGTTTTGTATATAAAGGAATTCTCTTTGTCCTGTTCAGTTTTTGTGTGGGCTACATGATCGTCAGTCTTTCTGTGCAGGCAATGATTATAATTGAAGTACACTTTTTCTGCAGTGACACTCTCAAAGGTAAGCCACAGAGGTAAGACTCAGAGGTAAGAGTCATACCACATCATGCTGAACAGAGAGAATATTTATGAGCTTACATATGACTGTCCTTTTAATATTTCCAATGGCATAATTGCCTTTGTTCCCTAATACTATGAGTTGAACAGCCATCAATGTAATTTTGCTTGTGTTAGAAATGTGGCTGTGCTCTTGTCAAAGCAGGGGTTTGGTGCAGTGCTATTGACTGTGAGAATGACTCTGTGATCATGAAAGGAGTAGGTGTGAGATGGGGAGAGTGATAACAGGGATGCAGGAGGAGCTCAGCCTTTCCAAGGGTTTGTACTCTCACTATGCAAGCCTGCAGTTTTGCATACCATCAACTTGAAAATATTTTGAGGGCATTATTTTCCTGTTAATTTTGTTTCCTGGGTAAGCTCAGATTCCTGGCTGTGTACATAATTGACCAAAATTAGCAAAAAATGCAGTTTGTATGGACTCTTACCAGGAACTGGGCCTGTAACTGAACAACAGGATGGATGACTGCCTGCAAAGTTCAGGATGACTCTTGTTTGTTCTGAACTCTGGACTTCAGTCTCAGTCTAGTCAGTTATAATGAATTTGTGTTCCTTTAAAGTGTGTGTTGGAGTTCAGGCAGATTCACAATGTCCTTTTCATATCTTCCATTCCATTTGTTATGGAAATGAACTGTCATTTAACATAGCCCTATTCTGCACTGCCCTGACTGAAGAGTTGAGAATCAACTTTCTGGAAAAGAAAATACATTAACTTTAAGTGATTCTGCCCTAATGTCTAGAAAAACAGCCAGAGTCAATGTTTGTTTTGTCAAATTCTGGATAATGACATAGATGGTACAGAGGGTCATTAACTCATAGCCTAACTGATTTGTGTAAAGAAAATAATCTTAGATGGCAAAGCAAGATTAGCTGTTTAATCAAACCATTCCACTAGGATGATAAGAATATGTAAATTTCCTCAAAAGTTTGAAATGGCGACAAGAGAATCTTGTGGTTCTGACTTCATCTTCCCACTGCATTGAGGAAGCTAGCATGATTAAAACCCTTATGGAGTAATATATGTGGTCATTTTCTATTTGGTTATGAACAGAGTGTTTGAACACATTGTCAGACCTTTCACAGTATATGGTCAAAACAAAAAGAATCCCTGTTGTCACAGCTGAAATCTGCATTTTGAGTACTTGGACAATCATAATTTGCTCAGATGCCTGTGTATGAACTTGAATTTGATATGTCTTCCAGAACAATTCCTTGTAAACAACTTATATACTTTATTGCACAGAAAAATGTTGCAGAGAATACAGATAGAGGCAGCTGCACCGAGCATAGCCAAGGGCTGTGCTCTGGGAAGGGCAGAAAGCTCATCACTGTGATTATGCCTCTTTGAAAAGTCTTCTAATCATAACCATTTGTCTATGTTTTGAGTGTAAATCCTGTTAAGCGTGGACATGATTCAAAGTCCACTGATGACAGAATAGCTCCCTTTTCCTCTTCAGCGGACTTTTCTGCATTTGTTTTCCAAAGGCTCCTGAACTCTGCCTTGCATTTGAATTTTAAGGGAGTTGCCAGAATACAATAATTTTTAAACCAAGGAAAAGAGAAATCTTAATAGTGTCTGGATGCATCCATTAGAAGACCTTGTTATAGCCTTTCCGAAGGGGGATATTTTTAGACTTAGCAAGCTGGAACCATTTTTTAATCACTCATTTTTTTAATTACTATTCTGTGACTAGACTTAGATAAAGTATTTCTTTAGGTTTGATTTTGAACCAGGCCAATAATGTAAACCATGTAAGTGGAAATGACATGGCATTGTCACGTGAAAATGTTCTGCTTTCTCATGCTCTCAGCCTCTTGGTTTCTAACACAATGCCTTAGGTTAGCTGAAGGTCTGATTTCAATGTACTTTCAATACAGTTTCAGTACGTAGTTTTGATACCGTTCAGTTCATTCCTCTCACAGATGACCTGATGATCCTTTTGCCTGGAAATCTTTGGTTACAACATGAAGTTCCATTGTTCATGCAATTCACCAGTCTTAATAGCATCTAGGTATGTTATCTTTAACTTCATCACCCACAGTTAGTATATTGAGTGAGAATTTCATATTCCCCCAAGCCCTCCCAAAAGCCCTGCCCTTCTGCTTGTGGAGGGAAGTTGAAATGGCAGTGCTCCAATGGGTTGTCTTTAAGGAGGCAGTTAAGAAGAGTGCAGTGTGAGTCCAGCTTTTTCCAGATCTGGTGACTTTAAAGGCAGTATTATGATGTGGGATTTTGGACTCCCCAGAACTTGGGCTTGGTACTGCTGCCTTTGGCTGCATGCATCTTTTTATAGTGTCGTGTTGGCTCTTCAGCATTTTGTCATCTTCTGTCATCTGGTGACTGTGAGGGAGGCTGTCATGAATTCACTTATAAGTCAAGACAGTTAAGACTTTGGTTTGTATCTTGAATGAAGCTCTGACATGATTTTTCTCAAGCTACCAAATTTCTGCCTGGCAGTAAGCTAAAAGGAGTGTTGGAAATCTTTTCCAGGTCAGTAATACTTGCATTTGCTTCTAAAGTAAGAACACATGCATAGAATCATAGAATCATAGAATATGCTGAGGCGGAAGGAACCCATGAGGATCATCAAGTCCAACTCCTTGCCCTGCACAGGACACCCCATGAGTGATGCTAATATTTTATTTTACTTTTTTTTCCAGCTTTTCATACATATAATAGATATTTTAAGTAAATCAGGCATTTACTAAGTACATTTTTTCAATTAATTCCACTGTTTTAATTTAATTCATTTTTAAAAAAAAAAAAACTTATTTGAAGAGAGTAGAGTCCTAGATAAAAACATGTGCTTCAATGCAAGTTTACTGAAATATATTTGTCCCCACAATAGATAAACAAGTAGAAGGTGACACTTGCTTCATACTGAATATGTGTTTAAATATTTGTGTTATAGTAATTCCAAAGGCAAACAACAAATACAAATATAATTTCTTTTTGCTGTCCTGCATCTTGTAATCAGTTCTTTGGATTACAGCCTTTGGAATGGTTACTAAATCATGGCATGAGATTAGTGTTAAAGGGAAAGTTAACGAAATTATGCCAAATTCACCTGCCATTCATTGCTACTAGGTTTTGCAACTGGATTCTTGATCCCCAGCAGCACTTGTCTGACTTTTTGATTACAAAGATCATACAGATGAAGGTGTGATCATTCTGCTTCACTGCGAAGCTTCAGCTGTCATCAGGATACTGCACTGGCTGTCCATTGGTTTCTAGTGGAGTTTAACATTTATTGTAAATCAGAAGGCTGTAAGAGGCCTGGAATAAGAGTGTGGGAGAAAGCAGCAATATGCTCTTAATGCTCTAAGACAAAGAAAACCTTTCTCCTTCTATGCCCCTCAGTACAGTGTACAGTCTAATGTGATTTTTAGAGCCTATGCTTTGTAGAGAAACAAAATCAGAGACATAAGTTATTCTAGAAATCAGTTAATGTTTCAAAGCTCCTAAGTATGCACTGAATTGTGGCCAGGGTGCCTAGAATTGTATTTTAGCTGTACTTAAAATAAAATTGATAACAATCATGGAATTTAAAACATTTGTGTACAATACACACACATCCATCCATCCATCCTACATATGCTTTTTCCACCATTCAGGAAGGAAATTCATTTTACCTTAACCCTAGTCAAGCAAATGCCTTCCAAATTTTAAGACTGTTGAGTTCAATGAGACTAAAATCTGTATTTATGGTTAAACACATACTTAAGTTGGCTCCCAAAGAGGTGTTTGGTTTTGTTAGGGTTTTTTTTAGATATAATCAGATCTGCATTAGTAAAGGGAATCAGGATTTGTGTACTAAGTCACTGTTGATGTCTTGAAGAATTCAATGGTCCCATGCTTTAGTTAATAATTTAAAAAAATAAAGCATTAAACTCAGTTAATGTTTTGCTTGCCAAATGACAAATGGCAAAAATAAATAAGTTTTGTGTTTTGTTTTCTTTTGTAATGCTGATGGAAGGGAAAAAAGTCAGGGTCTAGCTTTTATTTTCACAAAAGATGCTATTTGCCATTTATGACTAAAAATGCATGAAATGAGAGTGAACATTTACACCTCCCTTAGTTAAATGGTCCCTTAAATAGTGAGGAGTTAAGTTGGAAAACAAAATTGTCAGTCCTTACTATATGAATGCGGTTTTTTTTTGTTTTGTTTTCTTGAGTTTCTGGAATCACCAAAAGAGGAATGAGCTTAAACTGTCATGGAAAGAAAACATATAAAGATAGTCACTATTATTTCAAATTGCAGTGAAAAATCTTGAAAACATGACCCTGCTTCATAGGAATGGCCCTGAAATCAAGAGACAAATAAAATGAGATTTAAATATATCTGTTAATATCCTGATTAAGAAAAAAGTTCAAGTGTTTTGAGATCTCTTGCATAAAATTTTTGTACTTATTGGAAGCTGTGATACTAGAATACTGAGAATACTTGGTATCCTGATCATAGACTTGGTAGTTAAATGGAATATATGCCAAAGTGAATGTGTCAGAACAATGTCCTTTCCCATTTCCAGAGCTCATTCTGGCTTTTCCCATATGTAGAAAGTGGATAATTCTGCCTTGCTACATTTTGTTTGCAAAGAAATGTTTTTGCCAGCAGATAAACAGTTGCAGTCATTAATCTATACAGAAATATCCATAAGATGGTGCTGTATCTTAAATCTGACCAGAGTCATTTGCATTGAAAAATAAAAATTATGCTGCAATTGTAGCTTAGAGCTCCTGTTTTAAGCTGAGTGTTGGTTACAATTTCTTTGGCAAGCATGTTGCAAATGTTAGTTTCCAATCACTCCAATTTATTAATTTACATGCATTAAAATATTAGTCACAGCATCTTTGTTCAAGCCTGAAAAATGTAAAACCATTTGAAAGGTAGTATCAGTGGTATTCACGTTATGAGCTGCCAGTACCTTGCTTTCACAACTGAGTTTCACTCCATGTTTTTTTTGCTAAAGGTAAGGGATGGTGCAAGGACTCCTCCAGGTATGACTTCAATGGAAAAATACCAAACAAACAAACCAGTGCACTGGGGTTTCTATTTAAAGGGGTAAGCTTGCCATTAAAGATAATGGCCAAATCTGGCCAGCAAAGGTAAAGACTGTGGGAGAAATGAATCTGAGAAATTATAACCACCCACACAGGCAACAAGAGCAGAAATTTCACGTGCAGCCAACACACAGGTTTGTGGGATCTTGGTGAGAACAATGGTGTCAAATGGAGTATTGGCTGAAGAGCAACCAATTACAGCATTATCCCACTGGAGCCTGGGCAGTGGATTATAGCTAAGTAATAGTCTGTCACCACATCTCACGGCCAGGGCTGAGCTGCCAATGCTACCGTGGCTCCAGGCCAGAGGAGGGAAAAGAGGCTCTCAGAAAGGGAATAGGCTGTCACATCTGCCGAGGTCCCTGCAATTCCATGTGTGTTTCAGCTAGAAACACACAATCCTTCAAAGAAGGAATTGCACTTGTTTGCCCATACATTTTTTTCCCTGCTCATTTCTCTGAAGAGGTGAGATGACAAGAGCAACTGATCAGCTGATAAATCTTTGGTTCTCAATATAACATATTTCAGTTATTCATTTACTTCTGGAGTTAGTTGTACATAGTCTGAATCAGTTTTTCTCTATGAAATCAAGAGGCAGGGAAGATGCCATATGCAAAATGGGTGATACAGAAGCAGAGGAAGAAGGAAAGATGAGTTCAGTTCAGCTTAATACAGTAAGGAAAAAAGGAAAAGGTGAATGAATTTGCATTGATCAAGAGAGAGAGCACTTAGTGTCAGCAGTGTACCTGAACTGATCCAGGCTGGACTAGGAGAAGAAATATGCCAGTAAGACTCATAGCATCTTCCCTCTGTTTTTGAGGCATTGGAATTATAGCGTCTTCCTTTGCCTTTTTGGATAAACCTGTCACCCTGTTGATTCCAAGCTGGTGAAACTCCAGTTGCCTCATTAGGTAATGAAGGTAAGAAGGATTAAGTAAAGAAGGTCAGAAACTCTTTTTCTGTTGGCTAATGAATTTAATTCAGTGGTAAATGTTATGGAGAAAAACCTGTGTTCTTCTACACCTAACATTGGTCCCTAGATTTCACTTTTGGTGAAAGCTACAACATAAACTGGGAAGATATTTTTCGTTTTTCTCCTTGCTATTTAGCTGTTAATCAAAATCTGAAATATTCTTCATAGTGTGTGGTTTTATGATAACAAGTCTCTGCAGGTAAATGGATTCTTGAACCAGTTCAGATGATCAAGAAGGAAAAGAGGGAAGCATAAGTTACTTTAATGGAGCTAATGTAAACTGGAGGCTAAAAATATACATATATAAAGCAAATGTAATATTTGCCAGATTATTCATGAGATGCTTTAGGATTGATTGCAAGAGGTTACATGCTAATGTAAGGCTAGAACTTCTACCTTGTATCATATTGTCAATATATTCAGGTTCACTTTAATTCTGTGAATTCTTGTTAAATGTGCTTCAGGATTTTTTCTTTCTTCCTATAGTGCCATCTTTCAAGCAGCATTCTGATCGCTTTCGGGTGTAATGATGCAAGACCTGATCATAGAGACAGCTAGTTCTGCTGATGTGCTGTGTTTTTATAATGCCACCTGATACCTCATTCATTTGATACATTAGATAGCATACTACATCAACAAAGCAAAGTGCTCATATCATTTCTACAAAGATGGAATGTTTCAGTGGCAAGCATGAATTCAGGATAAAAGCTGTATATGTGAAGCAGTGCCAAAATGCCCTTTGGCATTTTCCTTTCTCACTATGAAACTTGTTAGATAATTCAAGACTAAGATGACCCATTAAAAACAAATAAGCTGATGAACTCATCCATTATGATTTCAACATGACAAAATCCTTGGCTTATTTTATATATATATACACCATCATCAAATTCAGAAAACAAAAAGAGTGAAGTGTTTCTAGAATGTATTTATTTTATTGTTTTATAAAGCAGCTATCTTTAGGTGATCTAATGACTAAATGCTGTGTTTTCAGTAGGTATATAAATTGCATACGAACAGAAGTAACTTCTAAAGTGAATTCTAAGATATGTAATAAAAGCCATAGATACTTGCAGTTAACAGTCTTTTTGACAAGTGAAGACATCAGAGTGCCTCATGAGGAATAGATTCCCTGAGCATCACCTATGGAGAAACTGTGTCCCATGCAACAGCAACAGCACAAACAAATCACTCCTTTGAACTTCTGTGACAGAACATAAAAGGAAGGTAATTAATCAAGCAGCTAGGTCCCACACCATTAAGAATATTTAGGTGTTGTCTTCCATTCCTGATGTAGGGATTCTTGAGGACATCCTGGGCTGGAATACAGCCAGCATCTATTTAACACATTTTTACAGTCCCTCTGTAAATCCCCAGATATCCACTGTGACCACAGCTGGGAGACACCCCATGGCATTTCCATGAGGTTCCATCACTTAGACCTTTCCTATCCTGGACTGCAGTGTTGTGTCTCTGCTTGGCCCTGCCTTGAAGAGAGACTGTATCTGTGTAAGGGACAGGGGTGGAGTGAGCTCCATTCTTGTGAGTTAATCACTGTGGCCCTGCAATCCCTGGGCCATGCTGCAGTTCTGGTGGGTGCCCTGAGCAGCAAAGAGAGCAGGTGTCTGGGAGAGATGAGACAGCCTCATAACTGAGGTGCACACACCTGCAGGTACACAGCACATCCTTCACACACCACTACTTCTTTTTCACAACAGGTTCCTGGCTCAAGTTTGTTATTCATCAGGTCCTGGATTCCTGCTCAAGCTTGTCCAACTATGCCCTTTCTTCTGTAAGCACCAGTGATGGTGATGGTGAAGGCTGCCTGCTGCTCTCTGTTTGGCATCCTTAGCAGGCTGCTTGTAGAAAGCAGAGACTTGTAGCTGCATAAAGATGTATGCTGTTGGATTCCCATCCTCTTTGGAGGTGGAGTAGGGGCCGAAGTTTGGACATCCTTCACAACATCTTTTCTGTACACACATATGTGAGCACTTTGTCACAGTCCTTCTGGGACAAGTAATTTCTGAGGTGTATTTGCCTCCTCTGCAAGTGGCACTCTGCAAAGGAGAATCGCTGTTCATGGCCTGATCATGGATCTTCTCCCTTTACCTACCATCGTATCTAAGTGCTTTCCCTGCAAGGTTATTGGTGGTCTACTATGTGACAATTGTGGTCCAGTTTCCTGAACATGCTTTCCCAGAGGCACTCTTTCCAGATGGATGGAAAGTCACTGTCACTGTCATCTCCAAGGGACACTCTGAGCAGAGGGCTCCTGAGTGCTATAACAGAGTGAAAAGCCCTGAGCCTTCTTTCTTTTCCCTCATGCTTTCATGCCTGAGTATTCCTGGTGTGTTTATAGGTGGCTATATAGGATGTTGAGGGAATTTACCTTTCAAATGGTTGCTGTGGGGAAGCTATTAATATGAATGCAGCTTTGAGGTAAACACCTTCCACTCTGAGTTAAGACCATCCAGCAGGTGTGACTCTGATCTGCTTGTCCTCGTGATCTTGGCAGTCAGGGCTGCTGAGATTGTGGAAGTTCTTGCTACTGCCAATAAACAGCAGAACAAATGAATCTCTGTCTCTAAAATATATTGGCTTTTATGTCCATTGTTAGGTGAGATCCTCAGAATTTAAGGGTCTTTTCCAGCTTAAATGATTCTTCTATGTGTGATGAAGAGAAGTTTTTATCATCCCAAAACCACTGGGTCCCACAGTTCCAGTTTGATATTGCTAATGTTTGTGGACTAGTTCAGAAGTTTCCAACAAACTGTGAGTTTGGTGGTCTGGTGGAAAATTAACCTGTCTTTATATGCACAGAAGATGTACTGGTGATGAAAACTGCCTCTGTTCACAAAGAACAACCAACAACCACCCAGTTCTACCAGGCTACCAAGTACTGTGACAGAGTGGAGGAAATGCAGGTATGCAATCAGTTGTGAAAACCTGCTAAGATTAGAAATATTACACTGGTGATTTTCAAAGTGTGGATAGACTTCCTCAAGGAAGTGAGGGAACTAATGCAGCTTAATTCTTGTGCTACGTTATCTTCAATAAAGTGCAAGCCTCATCTGAGATAAGGCCTGCAACCTATTTCTGAATTGAAATCTATCAGGACAAGATTTATAGAACACTCACTAGGCAGACTTTGCATTGTGATTGAAGTAGTGAATTTTGAAATCTCTCCAGTAGATTCAGTGCAGTGGAGGTTAATCAGAGGCAGTGTGGGCCTGGAAGGCTACAGTAGGACTCTTCTGAGACAAAGGCTACAACAAGCCAAGGGAGAAACATCTCTGAGGAGCAAAGCCTGGTTTGAGCTGTGCTCAAAACGTCCTTGTTTAATTTCTTTCAGCGTCATAGTCAATAAGTGTTAAAGCATGGCTAGTGCTGGGAGGCTCAGAGGTGTTTAGTGCACAGAAAGGAAGTGCTGAGCACAATGCAGGGCTGGAAGGGAGTCTGGAAGCTGCTCTTTGTGTGTTTCCAGTACATTCACCGGATGCCCCCAGCTGAGAACTAATTTGCATGGAATTTAGTCTTACAAGGGAAAAATATAGTGAAAAGTAAATTTTCTGAATTGCTTCTTAGAGAGCACACTTGAGCAGAACTCACTGTTCTCATTTGTCAGCTAATTCATTAGGTTTCACATCATGCTGTCAGGGTGCTTGGCTGTGTTCTGTAATGGCATTTTTTTCCTCTGCTGAACAGCTATTTTGCAATTGCTGCATCAATTATTACAATGTAAAATATTTGATATACTATTAGATGAAAAGTAAACTTATCTTGTACCAGGAGTTGCATCAGAATGTGATAAATGCACTTGATGCTCATTGTGCTTTACAGAGAGAGGCACTCGAGAGCAGAATGTCTAAAATGAAACTACCATCTGGAAATTTTGTCTGAAGCCTGATTACAATTATAGTTTAAAGGGCCACTTAAAAAAAAAAAAAGCTTCTTTGAAGGAAATGTATCTGTATGGGTAATTTAAAAGCCTAACTAAATTTCAATAAATTCTGTTAAAGTGGAGGAGTAAATAAACCAATACTTAATGTTTATCTCTTGCATATCTAAGGATCAAAATAGGTTTACAAGTGTTCCACAGAACATCAGATAACTGTGTTTGTATGTAAGGAACAGTGATGTAGGTTATCTGAAGATTTTTACTTGTGATAGCAAAAGACAGGCTTTGTGTATTTTTCAGGGTTTTGGTTTTTTTTTTGTGAAATAACTCATGCAAATTAGATTCTTCAGAAATATAGTCATAATCCTGCCTAGAAGCTGTGTGCTTGAAGAAATTTGGTTTAGAAATAAACAGGGCACAAAGATTCAAGCAATTATGTGATGTGCTATTACTTAGCAGCCAAGGTCTGTCACAAATGTGTGGTTTTTTGTTATGAGATTTTAACAGAAAAATGTGAGACACTGCCAAGCCCTCCAAGTTTTTTTGGCAGTAATTCTTTAGAAGACCCAAGTGGCCAAAATTACACGTGGTTCATTCTCTTCTTCATATGTTCTCTGAGGAGAAGAAATGTGTGAAGCGCAGTGCTTTGCTTTGGTGGAATCATTGATTAATTTTACGTATTTATTTATTTATTTTTATTATATTATTTGCTGTTTGTTTTAAAAGAAGGCAAGTTTGAAGCTGCTTTCTCTGAAGTTGAAGCAACAAGGTGAAGTTTGCAGCTAACCTTACTGCCTGTGGGAATTCATATCACATTTTCATATGCCTGAAAAATCCGAGGTCTCTGTAATAATTTAGAAATAAAATTATTTTGTCCCTGGGGTATAAAGTGTGATATTCATCCTGGATTTTCTGACTGGTTTGGGCCTGTACCATGAGGCATCTTTAAAAAAAGCATGGCTTCTGTACACCTGAACGGTACACTGTGGGAAATCCATACTGCACATGTATGCAATGGTTGTGTTCCACAGCTCCTCAAGTTGTTGGGGGGAAGGGCAAGTTCACTTTCTGCTGCTGACCTGACTGCTTTGTGCCAAGGCAGGTTGCTGTAGCTTGGAAAAGACCTCATGAAGGTGTGCAAAAGGGAGGACAGCTGCTGCTCACCAGGATGGAGTGGGGTCTCCCAGGCAACTGAAGCCATTTGGAGATGCTGTTTTTGAGAGTTTAGTGACACTGAGAGATGAGAAACCATGCCTTAGCAACAGGCTCAATTGGCTGTAATGAATATGTACCTCTAACCACAGATTGCTGTGCAGAAAATTCTTCAGAGTAATTTCATCTACCTGCTAACATTGTCCTGCCTCCCCTGGACTCAGAGCCAACCTGCTGGTCCTTATGCAGGAAAGAATACACCAAAGGATGAGGCAATTTACTGACCCTGACATGTTCAAACATTTTGAAAGACAGCTAGTGCTGTGTGTGGTCTGCATAGCAGTGCCATGCATGTCTGTGTCATCTGCTCACCTACTGCTGGTGTGGATAAGCTGATTTGTGTTCTCAGTAAGCATTATTTTCAACAGCATCAATAGGCCTCATTAGGAATAGGAGACAGGTCACAGGAAAATATAGGAGACAGATTAAATACCAAGATGTTCACAGGGCTGGCTTAAAGAAAATCTTTAATATGGATTTCTTTATACTACTATTATCCCCTAGAAGGTAGATAAGACTGATGCAAAGTATGTATAGTATGGACACCATCAGGACCTGATGAACCCATAGTACAGATGCATTAGAAAGAGGGACAACTTACAAAAAGGTTTAAAAAGAGATTTTTATTCAGTATTTTGCATAACTGTTTAAATTATTGTCTGAAAATAGTACTATTCTTATTTTCTGTACCTAATTATTCTCTTCATCTACATTATTCTCTTCCTCTATCTGAGCTCTTTACTTTTTTATATTGTCTTTTGGGGGGATAGGGATACTAGAACCAGATGCATCATTCTGTCAATTCACAGAACGGCATTATTATACTTTTGCTATTACTTTCCCACATGCTCCTTTTAAATTCTAGCAGTTTGTTTGCTTCTTAACCACTCTCACAGAGAGATCACAGATTTGTGTTGTGCTGTCCACCATGATTCCCAAGTCCATATCCTTAATGTTTATGGTTAATTTAGAACCAAGTAGGGTGGCTGCATGGTTCAAATTGCTCCTTCTACTGCTCATTAACCTCACATTTATCAACTTTTAAGAAAAGCTTAATCCTTTTACCTTTATTAATTAGATTACATGAACATAAGAGTGGAGAAAATGTATATATTTGTATCATTTTAAGAAAGAAGACATTACCATTGACTTTCCAGGGGCAACCATTCAAAAAATTGTCTGTTTCATTGTAAAGGAACACGTGATGTAGAAGTTGTTGAGATGCTGTAATTTTTCAAAATTATTTTCACTGGGATACCATGGTGTGTAAGAAGATAGTTAGCTGTGTGAGCTTTCCATGCTTAATTTTTACCTATTTTGATCTGATGTTTGATTTGACTGCATTCTTCCAGACTACATTAACCTTCTTTAATTTCCTAGGAATAAAAAGGCAATCCTATGAAAACTATGTCACTATTGCTTAAGTAGATTTTGCTTTTAAGAAAATAATATAAAAAAATAAATAGTGAAAATTCTGTGCTGCTAGGGCTAAAAAATGCCATGTCAACTTTGTAGAAGTGTTACCCATGGAAAGGAGAAAAAAAAGCTAGTCTAATTTTTAATATAAGTGTGGCAGGAAATGGTGAATATTTTTATTTGTTAAAATTTCTTTATATGTCCTAGTTTGACCCAGATGGTATTCTTGATATATCATCTGTCAGATTCTCCACTGGTAGAAATTAATTTAGCTCACTGACTGCAGTAAGTCTGCATTTTTCACTTTAGTTGTGTAACTTACTTAGAGCAAGAACATGAATGTAGAAGGAAGACAAAATACCATTATTATTAGCACTGTTCTGATATATCTGTTGAAATTATGAGCTAAACAGTAGCCATAAGCCATGGAGAGAGGACTAGAGCTTTCACAACCACTGTTCTGAGTTGCTGAAACATCTCTTGGAGTGTGTGTGACCAGTCAAACATCATATTAGTTTGCAACTGCCCCAAGTATGTGCTTGAACAGATGAGTAGTTTGATCAGATGAGCATTCTAAAAATTTTTATAAAGGATAAGCAACAACTCTTGTAGATCAATTTCCATGTCTAATATCAATTAGACAAATTCTCAGCTGAATTTCTGACTGTCTTTGGATTAGTTGCTTAGATAGGTTAAAAGGTTTCCAAGCTTGATGTGTCAGCATTGCTAAAATATGCTAAAATACCCAAGAAAAAGACTATGGCAAACTTTGAAAAAGTGAACCTGAAATTATTGTTTTAAGTAAATGCTGGGTTCCCGTTGTATCAGCTGTGGCAGTAGCATGAACCCCCTGTTGTTGTCCAGGGGTCAGAGTGGCGAAGGAATGATGAGGACGCAGGGTTTCATGAAGTTTCGCAGGTGTTTATTAAACCACTTTTGTGCACTCACATTGTGTAGCCTCGCCCTAACTAAACTGTCTCTACTACTTCTAAGCCTCATCCTATGCCTTGCTTACCTTTCTAGCAGACCCTATGTCCATGCCCCCAGACAGCATGTCTGACTGGCCCTGGACATGTCTGTCTGCCTGGCTAGATGTCTCACAGCAAGATGTCTGCCTTCTTCTTCCTATGCAGTTACAACCATATAACACACTGTATTTTTTACATTAATGAACCAATGACCTGAAGTCAGCTTCTCCTTGTCCAACCACAGGAATAAGACCATGTCCACAGGACACAGCCAGTCACAGCCTCTCTGCCAGACATGCTCAGGCCAAAAGTGGCCGGCTACATCCCCTATAACCCTCTGCCTGAATGTTTCAGGCTTCCCATGTGAGGTACTGAGCTTAGTTTCTGGGAATATATATATTTTTCCTAGAAATTTTTCAGAAGTCTCTCTAGCTTTTGAGGTGAACCCTCAGAAGCATGTGGCTGAGCTAGAGGCCTTTGAAGGCCAACAAGACGGCAGTGGAGCTCAGTTCTGAAGAAAGAATGCTGCTGTGGAAACATACTGTCCTGCAGGGAAGGCTCAGATGTCCATATCATGTGAGGACTGGAACAGTTTGACAATTGAGTGCTTCTGTTTTCAATAAACCACTCAGACCATTATTCTCCTGGAAGGATTAGGAGAAAGTCTTTCCCAGGAAACCTCAAAGGTGTTTTTTTTCCTAGGTGTTTTTATGTTACAATTGCTTCTTTACTCACATAGGCTTTCCCCTAAGTGAGGATGATAGAGACTGTAAACCTCCCTGCAGATCTATCCCTGAAGTAAACAAATAAAGAAGAACAATATTGTCAAACAGGCATCTAGGAATTGGACAATTGATACTGGAATTACCTCACAGACATCTGGTTCTGGATGGAGAAATTGGCTAGCAGTTCAGCTCTAAAAAACCCCCAAACAATAGTGGGTCTTTCTCCTCCACCTTTTATTTTTTTATTTGGAGGCATGGGAAAAAAAATAGTACATGTTGACAATATTGAAGAAATCTGTCTCTCAGAGTATCTCAAGAAAGTAAATGACCACAGAATACTAAATTCAGATTGAGAGACATCCCGTTTTATTTGGAATTTTTTAAATGACTGTTTACAAGTTAAGCAAGCCTTTTTTTATTATATATCAGTGATATGCTCTCAGGCCTATACTGTCTCATTCTTCCAGGGAAGGTGGATGAAAATCACTGTGAGACTCTCCCCCTCAAGAGGAAAGTTCCCAGCTTTCCTGTGTGGAGTGCACAGCCTTGCAGAGCACTGTCCTTCATTCACTTTGTGGCCTATGCTGTCCATTGAGGTGACTGGTCTTGGCCACAGGTGCCCATCAGGCTGGCTCTGAGGTGCATTGCCTGTGGGCTGAGAACTTGCTCCTCTGCTTTCCTCTTGATGGGTTTTGACAAAACATCTGACATTTGATACAAAATTCAAACTCATGCCTCTATATGCACATTTTACAGTTATACATTAGCTTCACACAGTGTCCTTCAGACACTGAGCCTTATTCAGGGATTAAAGAAGTCAAAATCTTTATTTCTGAATTCTTTGGTTTAAGGCTGTGCTTCTTCCTTTGGTTAAAAGCTCCTTAGATGAAATGTGGAAGTGATAAGGCCTTCAGTGCTATGTGTGATCATTTCTTTTTCTTATGTGTGGCATTTTTTCAGTGATGTTGCTTTTCTATTTGCTGAACCCGCACGTCATTTAGATTGCTTGAAGCCATTAGACTTCGTGATTTCTTTGCAAAATGAAGTGGGAAAACATATTCAGTCAAGGCCAGCCCCTGAAGAAACCCATTGTTTGCAGTGATTCAATTTAATTTCAACCATATCACATCAGTATCTATTGTTAAGTTTAGTATTTCAGCACTATGGAACCTGATGAGATGAAATTGCATTTTCACTGTAAAATCAGATTTAGCTTTTTGAGTGATGAACTAGTGAGTGATTGTATTTCATTATGTATATTGCAAAGAAAAGAACATGCTCTGCCACACAATAATAAATTACATGCAGCCAGTTTTGGGTTTGTTTTTTGTATTTTTTTTCTTTTTCTTTTAATATGTATTTGTGTGTGGGAGGTATTTGCACCAGAAAGTGCCAGTGTCTCTAAGTTTTAAGCTCCCTAACTTTGACAGTGACTTGAATCTACAAAATGGTTGCTATACTCCTTTAAAGTGTAATGTTGTTTCCATAACCTTGGCTTTTCCAACACTCTGTAGCTGAAAATTGTTGTTTGTTTAATTGCAGTGTGATTAGCTGTCCTTGAAAATATCATCTGAGGCAGTTTGATCATGTAGCAGAATGCCAGGAGTCAAGGGACACAAGAACATCCACTACTGCCACCAGATATACTTACACATTCTGCAGCATGTATATTATTTTAGGCTTTGATTTGGGAAAATATTCCTAAGAAAGACAACTCAGATAGATATATCTAGTTAAAAAACACTGGCCTTAGGAGATATATGAGTTCAAGTCTTGCCATTTGCATAAAAACATGTTTAAGTGTGTACATTTTCCAGAATAATGGCCTTAGATTTATTCCCACTGAAGTCCAACAACTGAACCAATATTAGACACTCAGACTTGTGAGGCCCAGTAATCCCTTTAATAATTTGAGTCTGCCCTTTATTTAGGTTTACAAACTCCTTGAAATATTTCATGACTTAGATATCTTTAAAACTGCAGAATCCTCAGTTTCCAACACAAATATGCTTTCAGTTAAAAAAGTGGGAATTTATTTTTTACACACAACTTAAAATTGATGTTTTGCAGATTTGAATGCAGAAGATGATTTTCCATATGTAAAACTTCTGAAAGGTTGATAAATCATTTGCTCTATATAGAAATCCACAGTTTTAATTTTTTTTTAAGGAATTATATGAGCCAGAAAATCTACTCAGATATGAACAACATGGTTCTTCTGTGATAGTACTGCCTTCTTATTTGCAAGAATTTAAAGAAGTTCGATGCAGCTTGGAAGAATTCAGTGTTTTGATCTGATGAGTAAAAACTAAGTGTGGAAAGCTCATGTAGAGTGAGACTGATCAAACTAGCAATTCCTTTTTCTGTTCCTTCTTGAAATTCTTGGGAGGATTTTTTTTTTATGTTACAATTGCCAAAAACTCTTTAAAGATTGGACTTCAGGATTAGAAAGATTCCTCAGTGAATGAAATCAGTTGCTATAGATTTAGGGCTGTTTGCCTTAGACTAATCTATTAGCAAGTTTGTAAAATACAGTGCTGTTAAGCAGACTGAAAAATGTACAGCTCAAAAGTCTGTTTGAGAACACCATGAAGTCTAACAGCTACGGGCACCCTCAAGCCAGCTAGTTTGGTTTGACTTATTCCTCCTTTCTCTCCTGAAGCTGCGGCTGTGAGCTCCTGGACTCTTGTAAAGCAAACCTTACACAGTTATTTAGGTACATGGCAGCATACCACAGGCAAAAGCATAAATTAATAGAACACTTTGATTTAAGCACATCATCATCATTTTCCACAGCCTGTATTGTCACAGAAGCAGAAAAGTACTTGGAAAACCTGCTGGCAAGGGTAACCTACTTTTTGCACAGTCCAGTCCTTTGCTTCAGCATCTACCCAATCTGTCCCATGGTCTTGTGATTCCAACCACCATTCCCATCATACCAGAAACAAGGAGTTGTTTCATTCCATGTTATGCCACCCTTTCTGTACATAACTATTTTGTACATAACTATGTACATAACATGTGGAGATTCATAATCTTCTCTCTCTGCAACCAGGAATCAACCACACTCGGTTTTGATACAAACATCTATTTTTTCTCAAGTACTTTTAAGCAACCAGCTGGCTAAGTGATGGGCTGTCAGGACATTCAATTTGTAAGTATTGACTAATTATACAAACCTATGTCATTATGTTTAACTTTTTTCTTTGCCAGATTTCCTATCCTTGTATTGATTGCTGCTGCTCTGCTTTTTATTCCTCTTAGTTTTTCCTCATTAGCATTCTCTAAATTGCAATGATACTCTTCAGTGCTGAAAAAAAGCATATATGGAGAAACTCATCATTAAAATATTAAAAGAATATTAAATAAAATAGACTAGTTTATTCATAGAATTGCCTTGGGATATAATTCAAAAGGGTAAAATTTAATCAGAAAGGAAGATAGGTGTCTTATCTGAGTCTGTATGTCCTTTCACATCCGGACTGTCATTTTGTTCTGTGAAATTGTGATACAATTCATATATCACACAGGTACAAAGTGATGGTGACAGATACAACTGCTACTTGACAACCTGTCCCAGACATTAATTTCCTTCTGCATTAACAAAAAATTGTCATCTGAGTATCCTCAGAACTTGCTCTAGCAAAAATTAGTTTTTAAAGTGATTGTTCCAGAAAAATTCATGCCAATAAATCATGGTCCTTAAAATAGTTTATTATAGAAATAATTTCATGAAAGTATTTTCTCCAAAACTGTCTCCTTCTAACACTCACCCAAATGGCATTCTTTAATGAAGAGCTTTGAGAGAATAAAGTAATTATGTTCAGGAGTGAGGATTCACCATTAGATCAGAAATACAATTATGAAAAATTAAAATGTAGCCGCAAGCAAAACGGATGTTGTATAGAACTGTTATGTCTTATCTTAACAACATAAGCTATGTATAACAGAATTGCAATGAAAGGAAAAAAAAGCAATAGCTGAATGCTTCTTGTAACACCCAGAAGTGACCCATTGTCTAACTGGGTCTGACATGTGGGATCGGGGACTGGAAAAGAGACTGCTGTGCATAAATGTGTGTGCCCCAGCCGGGAGGCAGTGTGAATGGGTTTCCCCACATCAGACCTGATGGGCCTACTGAGAAATGCTTTGCTCTCAGGCAAAGTGCTAGAAGCATTCTATCAATTTAATTGAATTGATTTTAAAGGTCTTTGAATCATAATTTCTTTCTCTTTGCTCCAAGGCAATTCATTCTGCAGTTGATTGTGAGCATAGCTGAATAGTTTACATTAGGCCTAAAGCAATAATAGGGCAAAGGTTTGTTGAAGAATAACGTAGCTACTAGAAATTGAAGGTGCCTTATTGTAAATACTGGAGGCAAAAAAAGTCTCAAGGCAAAAGATTTTATGAACTAGACAAATCCTTTGTCACATATCAGTCTGCAGCATTCTTTCATGTAGCAGAAAAAGATACTTCAGAAATCTAACTAAATACAAGATAAGTTCTCATCCGTTGTTTTGGTTTTTCTATTCTAGATTAAAACACTGAAGTTCTAGAATGATGTCATAAAAGTTTTCTATTTGGCATGTGTCATATTATCCCTTTGCCAAACATAAATACACACAGCTTTCTGCATAGACTTCCTCACAGGTTTGGCAGTAAAGAAAAGCTGAGTCTTAGTTGGAGGTGAGAGATTTGTGAGATTATTGCATAGAGTGAGAGAAGCAAATCAAGAAAGGCTGTGTTACTTATTAAAATTTTCTGTATTTCCCCTATGCAATCTGAATTACTTTAAGTCTTCTCCAACCCATGGACAGACAAACTCTATAAAGGAATAAAAATGCCAAGCACAGACTTTAACTTTGCAAAATGCTGCAACAATTTAACAAGTTCTTTAACACATAGACATTTCTTGGTGCCTCTCTTCTGAGGATACTTGCTTCCCAAGCTCTTCCACTGAACAGATGGGATCACAGAGGCATTCTCTTTGGAGCATCTAAAGATGTGATTTGACTTAATTTGCTTTATTTTGTTGGAATTGGATGATGAACAATTCGCCACTGGAAAACCCATCAGCTCCAGCTGGTGCATGTGAGCAGGCCTGAGGCTCGGGCTGGCCCTGCAGGGCCAGGTCAGTTCTAGGCTTTACAGTGCAGTCAAACTCACCCTAGGTCATTAGCAAAGCAGAGTAAAACCCTGGTTTTGTTAATCAGAGATCACTATCTTGGTTCAAACACTCCGTGAGGAAAGCCATTATTTGTCCTTTGGGTCTGTCCCTTGAGTTCCTCACTTTCACACATACAATTGATTTTCATGTATGGAATTGATTTTGAATCTCCTTCTTGAATGACAGGGAATATTGGTTTCCTCTTAGATCATCAGTCATATTAATATTAGCTCATCTTAAACCCACTGACAGGTGAAAAATAAACTTTTATTGTAACTGTCATTGCTTACTGCAGCTTGATTTTAACTCAGGCTCTAAAACCATTAAAGCATTTAGCTAATGAAAGCATGTCCAAGACTACCAGAATAATGTAATATGTAATGTAATTTAATATGTAAATATGGTGTAGAATTACTTAATCCATTTAAAGCTATACTTTGTTACAAATTATTATTCTGCTTGGATTTTATACCAGTCTGCACTTGAATGTATTGACCTGTAGTGTATTCAACCTGTTTGTTGAATATCTTGACCACAAAGGAAATAGAGCTGAAAAACTGGTCACAGAATTTTAAATAAGGGATTTGGCTTATAATCAAGCTTGATTTTGAACCTGCCACCCTAATTACCCAAGCCTTATTGGATAAATTACATTCTTTTACTTAGCAGAGAGCAGTCCCCCACAAAACAATGTATTATCCTAGTAAAGAAATTAGGAATATATTATTTAGGGAAGGCTGAAGGGTAAAGCAGTCCTCCTGTTGCATGGCAGAAGTGCTTTTCAATTTCTTTTGCTTACTCTTTATGTTGTAGGTTTAATTAACTCACCCAATATTGAATTTGATGAATACTTTAATGGATCTTTCCTGGCCGGGTTTTATAGAGTACTAAGTCAACCTAACTGGTAACTTGAAAAGGCTAGAGTAGAAATATCTGTGAAAAAGCCCAAAAGCTGGAATAACATGACAAGAGTGCAGATACTTATTTTTATATTTGGAAGGTGCAATACATCATAACAAGACTTTATATATAATTTGTAGCGAGGACGTGATCCTGTGACTAAGTGGCAACACTTCGTTTTTTGTCAGCTAAGGATGGACATGGTAGGAAATAAATGGGCCTTGCATACTGTAAAACCATATTCAGACTGGAACTATGGATAGAAATTAATATAAAAACTACAACGCACAAAGTGATTCTCTCTCTTCTTTGATCTGGTTTAAGTTTAGAGAGTCTACTGGGACCATTTAAATCGGCAACAATGGAGTTAGCATTCAGATCTTGAAACATTTATATTGCTTCCATCATCATGTTGCCCAGGAGCCAGAAGTCCTGGTTCAGACTTGTTTATCTCAACAGAGCCCATTAAAGGTGGCCTCTCAACTATGACATAAGAAACAGCAGATTTGACACAAGCAGGGCAGTGGCAGTAGCCAGTGCTGACTGCCACTGCTGGAGGTGTCCAATGGAAGCTTTGTGCAAGTCTTGCAGAGAGGCAACCCAAAGGCCTCCTTGAAAATTTAGGAAGTGCATGGTGGAAGCTGATATTATGGGAATGGAAACTTGTAGTTAACTCCTGACACTGAGTAAGATGTTCAGGTGGAATAGACAAGAGTCTGTGAGGAATACAAGACACATGGTGTGTAGCTGGAGAGCAGCAAAAGGAGACTCTTTGGAGAGATAGTGATACTGTCAGATCCATGCCCTTAGAAGGTTCTCCTTGAATAAGAATTGGGCAACCTATCAAAAACGGCAAAAAAAATTATAACAGCAATCAAATACTGGGATCATAAAAATCTGGCCAAATATTAGTTGCAAGATAGTAAGAAATATCATAATTTAGAAATATTATTTAGAAAAACTGTTGGTGATTTGGAGTTCTTGCCAAAGGTGCCAGCTGTGGGGTGGGCTTGACTGATGGGCTAGATGGAGGCAGTTTCCATGGTCATGACCAAAGGTGGAGGAGACATAGACAGGACTAACTGCACACTAGCAAATTAAAGGGCAGACGGAGCAGGCTCACAGATTCAAATTCATAGAGAAGCTGAGCAGAAAAATTTGATGAGCCCAAGATGGGCAGCTGCACCAAGGAGATGTGGGTGACAGAGGAGAATCTGGTCATGAGGAGGTCAGAGCAGAGCCCCACTTCCTGAGAATAAAGGCAGTTGCGTGGCCACCATGGCAGCTGGGAAAGTTGTAGTCAGAGCTGTGGGCTGAGTGAGAAGTTGAGCGTAAAGCACTGAGCATGGAGGAGACAAATTAGAAATAGGAAGTCCTGTCATTAACCGGGTGAATTTGTCAGATTTCTAAAGGGGGTGTGTAGTGGTTTGACCCTGACTGGATGCCAGTTACCCACTAAAGTCACTGTCTCACAATATAAGACTGTTGTAAGTTCATGAAGTTCAATGAGGAGCGTAGACTAATTCTTAATTAAATTTGTGAGAACTCTAATGAGCTAGCTAAGTTATTCCTTCTAATGGATTGGGAGACATGGTGGGAAGGTCCCTGGGTATCAGACTGCAGGCAGGTAGGGCAGAGCACTTAACTGTGGAAAGCAGGTGGGTAAGACTGCTCTGACATTTTTGCTCAGGTAGGGGTGCTATGGAAGAAAGAATAGGAAGGATTTTAAACAAAATTTCTAGTTAGGCTCCAGAGAGACTGAAAACTTTTCATATGTACCTGAAACTCCTCTGTGAAGACCTCAGATACAAAAGCAAATAGAATTGCAGCTCTGAACCCTGTGCAGGATTGATGGATGGGTAAATGTCATTGACTGCAATAGGGCTTTCTTGGGCAAAGAGCTTTGTGGGCTATGGAAATGCAAATTTCCTAGAAGTCATTTTTCCCTACATGTCTCCAGAAAATGAGTCCTTCTTTAAGATTAAGTGGAAAGGGGAAAAAAGAAATAAAATCTGCTTTAATCTCCATAAAGACCATATGGTAACTAAAAAGCATGGCAAGGAAATAGATAATAGTAATAGTAGTAGTAAAGTATGAGTATACCAATTGTATACATATATCTATCCAGCTATGTATCCTGAGGTTATGTACTCCTATGCTTATAAGGAACCAACTCATCAGCTAGTGCAATTCTATAAACATCCATCAAGCAACATGTAATTATATGAAGAGTGTATGACTTGTTCTTAGGGTTTTTTGCTTATTTTGAGCAGGGACTGTCATTCCATTCAGGAAAACGTGTGAAGAATGGCACTTATTAATCACTGATTTTAATGGAAATTGCCTGCGTGGATCCCCCACACGTAAAACACTTCTATAGCACCAACTCTTTAACTCAGTAGTATTTGTTTTGTAATCCATTATTTTGTGTGATCTCAAAGTATGTTTTGGTACCAAGAGTAGTTTACAGAATTGTTCTAAACCATTACAAGACAGATATGTTACATTCATAATTCTGTTTTGCATTTAGACAGAAATTAATTTATTTTACCTTGAGTGACTTACACTGGGCAGGGGAGAAATATTCAAAATGGTATTTTCAGGTATATAGTTTTTTCTAGTAGGTTTTTTTTTCAGATGAAAATATTTCTCACCAGCATTTAGTAACAGATAGAGGTTAAAAACATGCTTAGTTCTGCAATGGGCCAAGCATAACAAAAATCAGGAGATGTGGTGATTTGAGGCTTAGCAGCCACGTATGTACTGTAAGGCGATAGCGTGGTAGCCATGCCTAGTCTGACCACCTGCAGGCTTTACATCAGGGTGAACCTGATCTACATCAACCTTCTGTGCACCCTGAGGAATGAGAGTGACTAAGCACAGCTCTCCAGTGCATCCTTCAGACTTGGCATCTAGGTACCAGTGTAACAGAGACCTATGAGGGTATACAGTTCACATTGGAGAATTCACATGTCCAGCAAGAGATTAAATTGGCCAATCATCTGTCAACACCCTTTCATCTTACAAACCTGTGGTCTTAGGTCTAATTATGTAATGTTTCTTGTTCTGCTCTGTAAAAGCAAGTGGTCTCTTGGTCAGACTGTATCTGTGATATACCTTATTCGTTCATTTTCTTGCTGCCGTATTATTCATGGTCATGATGTTACTAGATATAGTGAGTTCAACTAGAAAAATTTAAGGACAACAGACTTGAAAGAGGAAAAAGTACTAAAAATTTAATGAGTAGCCATATTCTGTACTGAACCAGTGCCCTGGCATGGGCCTGCCTCCTGGATACACTGTCTCTTCAATTATATAATAAGTTAAGAGTTTACTACTTGCAAGAACAGCACTGTACAGCTCTGTTTTAATCTGAAAGAATGTGTATGCCTTTGATTTCAGATATGCAGAATTAAAGGTGAGGGTTATTCTTGTGTTAAGAACTGGGGACAAAAACGGAAGTCCTGGTTTCCTGCCTGCGCCTCAGACTTCCTATGTAACTCAAGATAAGCCACTAAGCTCTTTATTCATTATTTCAAGCTCTGTTAAACTGGGATGCTGATACTTCCTTTCCCTTTGTATGCTCTTACTCTTGCCTAATAAGGTATTGTGCTTTCTTGCTCAATGTAGCTGGTGTTGCATTTGTGTGTTAAATAAACAAGTACATGAATATAGAACTCCCTTTCTTCATATCTGCGTATATTCAGGACTAGCTCATAAATGTAAATTGATCTTGAGCGCGAGTACTTGCACAATCTGCTCGTTCAGCTGTTTGCAGGTATATTCAAGTCTGAGAACTGGTCCAGAGTTGTTTCCAACAGGACTTGATAAATAATGTATCAGTTTTCAGGACTTAGTAGTTCAATCAGAATTAAGCTATTTTGTTCTTTATGTACTGTTCATTATCAAATAATGAGGAAGGTTCATTTCACCATGTATCCCTATGACTTAGGTTATTTAGTTAGAATCCTTAGAATCTATTTCTTCCAGATTTCTAGTGCATTATACTGGAGATCCAGTAACTTCAGAAATGAAAAGGTTGTTTCTCTCTCTCTTCTCTCCTGGAAAATCTTAGTTAATAAATTTTTAATGTAGCCAGCAATCAACTTAACCGATATTTTCATGACAAACTGTCCCAGCTATGAATGCCCAAACTGCACTTTATCGTTTTATGATTTTCTCAGACAATTCCCTCACAGCCTTAGAAAGGTATTTATGGCCAATGTTGGTGAAAAGCTCATAAAAATGTTCACTATCAGTTAATGAATAGGAATACATTTGAATCCGAGGTTGATAATGTGACTGAGTTGAGGAATGAAGTAATGTTATTTACATTTCCTTACAAAACCCATCAGAAATTAAGATTTTTTCTGATGTATCCTGATTAGTCCAAACTTGAGTAAATACATCTATTCTCTCCCCTGCAGTGTCAGTGCTATGACTTTACTCTTTATGTGTTTTAAAAACCAACAGCCATGTAGATGTTTATTTGTGCATAAAACAATGCTGTTTCCTGATCTGAACTTAGTTGTAGATAGCGAGATTCATCTCTGATGCAAAGTGTTGCCCTTACAGTAAATGACATCTATCAGCTGTGTCAATGGCAATCTATCAGCTTGTGCCAAAGAGTGGGAGAGAAACAGGTGCAATCCTACCGCCTTAATACTGTAGTTTTATTTTGGAGCAAAAATGTGCTTGTTGAAATTAAATTTTTTCCTGTGGGTAGGATTGGAGACATATTGGTCCATAAAAAATGTGGTATTTTTTTCTTTGATTAAGCATGGGGCTGATCTATCGGTGGCATATTCTAAAAGTATCTAAGTTTCTCAGCCTAACAAATTAAATCAGTATCTGTTGATATTCTGTATATCTTGATATTAAGATTGATGCATTATATTTTTATAATTTCATTTGCTTTCGTGTTTTAAGGCTTTGTTAACACTTACTTGCTTTGTTTGGGAGATATTAAGTTGTTGGAATAAGTTCGTTAAGTTTTATTAGCAAATGAATAGATTGGGCAATGGCTCTGAAATGGCTGTAATCAAGCCAGGCACCATAGGCCTTTGCAATTGGTAATAAGGTGACTCTCACCTGTCACTCAACACCAGGTTGGGCACAACTTAACAAACCAACCAAAGTTAACCATTTCATTGCTTAGTTACAGTTTCCCATATATGGAAGTGTTCTTAGAAAGATCTACAGAGAACTGAGAGAGAACCATGAAGTATGTGTGTGTGGCGTGCAAGATATATAGATGTAAAATTAACACTAATAAAAGTCTTTAGTTAAGTCTTCGAGACTGTGAGTAGCTGAAGATAGAAAAAATTCCAAACGCCGCATTAAGTAGCAACTAGTGTCATGGAGGCTACTAGTATAGCTTAGTTCAAAATGCTGTGTGCTGTAAATATGGTTAAATAGTCCCTAAATCCAAAGTGCAGAATACATCCTGTGGTTTGACATGCAATAGAACTGCAATTCCATTTGCTTCAGATTGATGTAGGTTTTTATTGCATTGTGCTGTGAAAGCCATAACCTCTGTCCTATTCTTCATCACATTTAGAAACTTAATCTGTTCATGAAAACTGCCAGTATAGGTTTGAATAGTGCTGTTTTCAACTTCCTGCAGTGCAGTAACCTCCCTGAACTCAAGCTCCTCCAACAGCAGAACTGTGGTGGGAGAGAGGCAAAGGGCACACCTCTAAGACACTGTAAGAAGAGTAGACATCCCTCTTGATACAAAAAGGCAGTAGACCAAGAAAATGGGAATATGCCATGGCAGCTTTTGGATTGCTCTGACTGTGTGCAACTGTATATGAGGGGGAGCAGCTAAGACATCATCTAGTGAAACAAGGTGATTATTAGATGCTTGATGAGAACTAGTGCTGGGGAGGCAGCTTTAGCCAAATAGCCAATAAATCAAAACAACAAAGAAGTTGTTTTTTTTGGCTTTACCTCTCAAGTCCACAGCAAGTCTTGTGTCTTATAAAACCACATAAAAGACAGTAATTTTGATTTGTTTCAGTATATACGAAATGTAGCAATGAAATAATATAGGAAATTCCTAAGAGGCCTTGTTACCAAAAGTAAAAGCAGTTTTTTGTATGAGAACATTTTTTTTGGAAAGCTGTTTGGGTTTTTTGTGAGGGTCTGGTAAGTATTCCTTCCTGTTTATAAAACAAAAGCATCTCTTTCTGTAGAATATGTAAGACTTCCTAGACTATTCCTTATAACTCTGTGTCTCCACTACTCCATCTATGCCCACCTTGGTATTTGGAACCTGCCCATAAGTTATCATAAGTTACTTATGATAGCTGTGTGCAGAGCTATATTGTCAGAAGAGCTATTTAGCTTTGCTTTGATGTCCCTTCTGGTAGCCTTACCATCTGCAGACGTATAAAAGTAACACCTGTTCAATGAATTCAGAATAAGGACAGTTTATGGAGGCAGACACATAGAACATTAAAGAAACAATCTGGTAACCTGGAATATTAAAAAGAACATAAAGAGATAAAATATTGATATTCTTCAAAACTCCTACAGCACTGAAACACTCAGGGTTTAGGAGAAGGATTGACTGTGTCTTGGGGGGCATCAGGCACAGCATCACCAGCTGGTTGAGGGAGGGGATTGTCCCACTCTGCTCTGCACTGGTGTGGCCTCACCTTGAATGAGCTATTATGAGATGAGCTATTATGTGTTTTGGACACCACAATGAAAGAAAGATCTTAAGCTAATAGAGAGTGTCCAAAGGAAGGCAACAAAGATAGTGAAGAACCTTGAGATGAAGCCATATGAGGACCAGCTGAGGTCACTTGGTCTGTTCAGCCTGGAGGAGACTGAGGTGAGACCTCATTGCAGTTCTACAACTTCCTCATGAGGGGAAGAGGAGGGGCAGGCATTGGTGCGGTGACCAGTGACAGGACCTGAGGGAATGGCCTGAAGTTGTGTCGGGAGAGGGTTAGGTTGGCTATTAGGAAAAGGTTCTTCTCCCAGAGGGTGGCTAGCACTGGAACAGGCTCCCCGGGGAAGTGGTCACAGCATCAAGCCTGACAGAGTTCAAGAAGTGTTTGGATGATACTCTCAGGCATATGGTGTGACTCTTGGGGCTGTTCTGTGCAAGGCTAACCGTTGGACTCAATCCTTGTGAGTCCCTTCCAACTCAGCGTATACTCTAATTCTGTGATCTTTCCGACAAAGGACAGGCATCATTAAAAATGTGAAGAGTCTGGACCAGCTCCACTAAAACTGAGGGAGTTTCTTTGAGTTTGCACAGACAAAAGCAAAGTTAGAAATTAGTCTTCAGTCTTTAAATTTTTTAATGAGTCCAGTAAATGGATGCCTGTACCCTTGTTCTTTACCGAAGGGTTTTCTAATTAGGTCACATTTAATTTCTTAATGGATCAGGTTCTTCGTGGAGAGAGAGCACTCTATCTTCTGCTATCCTTTGATTCACTTTTCTGGAAATAAATGTCTAGCCTTTACTTTCCCATTAATCTGGTATTCTAGGACACATCTATTTTATGCATTTGAATATGTACTCACATGTCTAAACTTTATACTCTAGTATAAGGCAGCAAGCAGTCCTCATACAGTCTTCTAAGGCTTCTTTTCTCCTTTAGTTTTTAATACTTTTTAATGCATTGACACGCATTATTACAAGTTTTCATTATATGAAGGCCTTTGCTGGAGAGATTCATTACATATGGACTGACATGGCTGTCCATTTATCATGATGAAACAGGTCAAATGAATCAATATGTAGATAAGTGTTTCCTAATAGAGTTTATGTTAAGCAGAACAAACTCTATGTTGACTGAATTTTATCATGCTAAAGCCTTATAAACATTATACATAAATACAGTCTTTGATAACTTAACTGGCCAATAGCATTATTATTTTGGTTTTGTGGAATAGTTCAATTAAATGGCACAAACTATAAAAATAAAAGAAGTCCAAGGAAGGCTAGAGTTCCTCTGCCACTGATTTTTACTACTCTTTTCTGTAACAGGTAGTAGTAGTATGACAATTTTGTATTGCAGGACTGGAAAAGGCATAGAGACCAGACAATACGCACTGTTCAGGGAACCTCCTCTGCCAGGGCCCTTATGATTCTCACTATTGATGGTTTTAGTCATCTCAGCCTTGGAATGTTCACTTTCCAGCTTAGGAACAGGGTATGGAAGTTAACAGTTTGCTTTTTAAGATGCTGCTCCCCTTTTTGCTGGCTCATCTATATCACTGGACTTTGGCTGTAAGCATGGCAATAAAAGACAGAGGGCATGATTCATTTCACACTCATGCCACTGTAAAAGGCAGATGAAGTAAAACGTGTGATAAGAATCAGGTTAGTTTCAGACTCCTGTCACAGTGCTGGGATTGGACTGTGGTTTTCAATTCCCCACAAAGAAGGATGGAAATGAAAAATACTGGCCAGGTCTGGTTTTTTCACTCCTGAAAGGTGTGTATCTAACCATGGGGAGTACCGGCAGGGCAGCTGACAGTTAGCTACAGCCTCTGTCTTTAGCAATAATCACAAAGCTGCTGAGTATTTCAGCTTGGCAGGGACTCAGGAGATCATCTAGTCCTACAGATCAGTTGCAGAAAAACAAAGCATTTTTCAGTTGTACTGCTCTAGTACCTGCTTCCTGATTTAATAACAGAAAAGAAAAAAAAAAGAAGTATTTAAAAATTATTCTGTGAAAAGAAGGGTTGATTTTACTTCTGTCATTTTAGTCTATAAGAGTAGTAATTTGTAAGTAGGTTTTCTCTTTATGCTCTATATGTGGTAAAAGTACATACTAAGAAATATTGGTGAGACAGTTAGTGGAAAAAGTTAGAAACAGGAGCAAATTCTGTCATTTAATTATTTATTTTTCCATATGACTCTAAATGATTGTGATAATACCACAGTCTATAAAAGGAAGATATCCCTAAAGATTTCTCCTTTTTGAAGTTATGCACATATAATTACCGTATTATGAAACATAATTATGGTACTCTCAGGAATTTTCCATCATCTTTACAAGCAACCTGGCAAGGAATTGAAAAATTGCAGGAAATAATCCAGTAAAATAATTTCCATCAGTTTTATCTCACAATATAAATTTAAATACAAAACTATTAAAATATAATAGTAATGCTATTAGAACAAATTATTTTACAATATGCTCCTTAAGACTACATGTAATAACAAATACACTTATTCCTCCCTAGGGAGGTTGTCCTCTAAAGACTCAGGGATCAGAGAGCTCTCCAGCATAACACCAAATTTTGCTGCTTGGAAATAATTGTTTTAAAGCTTATCTTTTTTAGATATATAAAGTTAGAAGTGCTTGTTTTCATCACATCTCTTACCTACCCTGAAGTTTCTCTGCCACTTTTTTCATCCTGGACTGCAAGGTGTTTCTGCATCTCTTTACATTGTCAGTTGTCTATGTTACCTTTTGGTACCCTCACTATCTCCAGGACTGTGTCATCATTGTCATATATAGATCCTATTACAAAAAGATGCTTATGCGATGATACGACATGTGGATATTTAAGAATCTGTATAGGAGGAAAAAAGAACCATGGTCAAGGACCACAAAATCCATTTTATACTTTTATAGTTCATACTTAATATATCTGGGAGATAGAAAGCTCTTCTTGCTCTGTCCTAGTGGAGACCTACACTGGGTCACCTGGATTGAGCTGGCTTTGTACAAATTACATTGCAGTGTGGATCTAAAATTACAGAGATGAAGAGCACATGTGGTTCTAGGCTGCCACTGAACAGAACTGCCCATGCTATGCTGATCTGCGTGAGATCTTTGAGAGGAAGGCTGTGTTTGAGCCTCCTATGGTCCATGTGCAATGAGTGCTGAGTGTTCACAAGCAGATCTGTATCCTAAGAGCTGGCTCTTGACTCTTCCTCTTGACTTTCTCAGCCATTAAGGCCACATTGGATGTAAGGAAGAGACTTTATTACCTGCAGCAACCCCATGGATCGGTGATCAAGTACACATCTCTGGTGTGATGCAGGAGCAGTGCTTCACAGAATGTCTTCATGTGGCTAATGATACTGGACATGAGGAAAGATAGGAAGAGGAGATCTTGAGGAGTGCACATGCTGTGCTAGGAGCATCAGCTAATGCAGTGGAGTGCCTCAGCTAGAAGACATGCATTGATAAAGTGGAGAGAACCACCCAGCACCATGTTATTTCTTTCTGCCCCACAAAACTCCCACAGATGGGTGTGTGTTATGGTTTATTCACGAGAGAGCTTCTCACTGTGTTTCATTAGAAATCACTTCTGCTGCAAAGACTGCTGATGGCTGATCAGAGCATATACCTTACTTTGTGTTCCTTTGTCTATTCAGCTTCACAAATATTGTTGTTACTGGTACAGATGCTGTGTGAGCTCATTCAGAAAGCATCCTGGGACCCACAGTGCCAAACAAGGGGTTTGTTATCAACAGAGCAAAACACAGGATCACTCCCACGAACTTCTTGCTCATTCTTGCCTTAATCCACTGAAGACCATAAGCATGTGTTTATCTTGAAGAGCACAAAGTACTCTTGCATTTCATTTGAACTACTCACATGCTTCCCATTTAACATAGCTTTGAATGTTTTGCTGAATTAGAGGGGGGAAGACACTTGTAGGGATTGAACCCATAGTGCTTTAATTCTTGGTTCATTACCCCAGATGTGACAATGTCAAATATTGCTCAGTTAAAGAACATCTTCATTGTTCAATAGTTCAAAATGAAGCATAAGGTGACCTGCAGGTGGATCACTCATGTGAGAACCATGTCATTTTGGCAGGATAGGTCTACCTTCTAAGAATGACTCTTCTCACCTTCAAAATACAGCCAAATTACCAGTTGAGCAAAAATCAGGGCTGAGCCACCATCCTTGTCCTACTGAAAAGATTACTTCATCCTCTAAGAGTGTCATGCAAGCTGCTTTAATGACTAGCCAATTTAAATTTCTTATGCTTTAGCAAAGATTAGTTCATCTTGTGACATTTAAATTTCTTTTGCTTGCAGTAATTTTGTTGTGTAGAGTGTTGCAGATAATAGAAATGGCAGATTATGTAAATAACCATTTTTAAACAGCAGCTTTTTTCAATCCATTGTTCTGAACATCCTACCCAAATTGCCTCATTTTAAATGTGTGTTTGTGACTAGACACTTTCCTTCAACAAACTTTTTTAAGTTTCATCCATCACCCAAAAGGTGTATTAGTTAAATTAAAATTGCTGTTGAAAGCCAGTTATTTCATCAAATGACAATCACAGAAAAATTCCTGTGCAAAGGGCAAAAGATACAACCTAGCCATCTGCTACATGCAGCATCAGCAACATTGAGAAGTGTAATAAAGAACTGATAATACTTCAAGTGAGATCATCAAACAATTCACAAAAAACCATATATATACCTTTATTTTTCATCATGATATTTGGAAGACTTTTCTAGTTATGAAAATGAAGGCTTGAGACAGATAGTTAAGCTAAATATTGATACAAATCCTAGTGGTAAACTGCATCTTTCCACACATCTCTGATTCGTGTAAGGACAGTACTGTTGTGAAAGTAAGCAGTGCTGTCCAGTAGGGGTTTTGTTGGAGGGGGGAAAGCACTTACTGCCAAGCACAGGTGTTTGCAAATCTTCCTTGACAGATGATCCCAAGGAAGAATTGCTAAGTATGGTTGCTGTTTCAGTACTAAAGTCTGAAATGAAATGTGGTTTGTTTTTTTTTTTTTTCCAAAAAGAAAGAGGATGGATTTGTTGAGAAAGGGTGATACAAGCTGAAGGCCAAACACAAATTCTTAGTGCTAATGCCAGAGGGAAAACATGAAGAAAATTAGCAGTTCCAGTTGTATTCACTGAAGGTAGATAAAGAATTGAATTAAGCCTTGCTTCTCTAGTGGTGGTGAGGGTATTTTAAGCTGATTTGACTTGTGTGAATGCTTGATGGATGGTTCCTAGCAGCAGCAGGTCATGCCAGCCCTCTCAGGCATGAAGACTGCTTTCCTCCAGAAGCTGCACTCACCTCTTGTGCCAGTGAGTTGGGCTTTTGCAAAACTCTCCATTCTCTGTATTGCTCTTCTTTGTGTCTTCCTTTTCTGGACAGGTGAGTGGCTTTTAGAAATACCAAGATTCAAAAGGAGCCAGAAGGAAGTAATTTTTATGTGATTGGGATGCTGCTGGCCTCTTTTGGGTCAATTAATTATGTCGAACTCGACTTTAGTTTCTCTAAGTCAAGTCTTTTAATGTCTGACCTAGCAGCAAATGAAAAAGGCTTGAAACATGCAGAGAAGTAACTGAAAATTGTAGTGGGAAAGTATGCACTGCATAAATAAATGGTAAGAAAAAGAATACAAGGTTGCATGAAGGGTGAATACGTAATTACAGTTAAGTAATTAAACACAATGGTCACTAATGAATGTATAAGCTTATGCACAAACAATAATATCTTTTATTTGTGTAATGATGAACTATTAAATGGAAATATCATGATTCTTTATTATAATCAGATTTTAAAAATTTATTAATGACTGTCTTAAAAATTACTATAGTGTAAGTACATATTTATCAATTTTTTGAGATAACATCTGCTACTGTGCTTTCATTATAGCTCAAATATAAATAATTGGTTTCTAGCATATTTATTAAATTTTGCATAACTACTTAAATAAGTTCTTATGTATTTAAGTTTGAGGTAACAGAATTGTATGAACACTTAACAGCAGATATAGGATGACAATGTTCAACTGTAGAAAACTGTAAAGCTCTATTGTACAGCTATATGTGTAAGACAGACCAATTAGGGAATAATCTTATTTTTTGGAGGGGAAAAAAGAAAAAAACACTAGATTGCGTTTGGCTATCCACTTTACATGGATATGACAAACATGAACAAAGAAAGCATGAACATGAAGAGAGAGGAGTGGAAAGACTTAGTTTGAGAGTCATTTAATTTTCTCTGAGTTCCATTGAGATAAGGATGTAGATAGAGTACACTTCATAGAAGAGAGCATTTCAAAAGCAGCACTAAAACCTTCATCCATATTGCATTTATTAGCATGATAACCAGCTTTCTACCATCACCACTGTGAGTCATACCTGTGGTATGAAAACTGTGGTAGCCCAGCAGAAAGTGTTGGTCAAATCCTAGCAGGGGGAGCACATGCTCTCAGCACAAATCTCATGAACTGTTTGGACTCTGCAGTTATTGCAGTCAAAGCATGAGGTAGGCTGCCAGCCCCACAGTCTGCCCCTCACATGTGGGATAAACACACAGGAAGGAACCTGCCCACACACAGTTTCTGGTTTCCATCTCTCCTGCCAGGGAGAAAAGATGGTTTTCTTGACTCTGAAAAATCAGAAGGCTCATTTCAGCTGATACAAGGAAGAATAGAGGTGGGCCAGCAAGGACCAACCAAAAGGCACAGTACAGTAAGTGGGATCTTCCCCCTCTCTTGTCCATCAGGAAGACGGAGACAGAATGATGTCCCTACTTTCATAATACCGCTTTGAAGGAGATATTTATCATACAATTTCAGAAAAATGTAGAGTTGATTATGAATTCCAATCATTGGATTTAACCACTTAAATAAATTTCCACTATAATGGAAATATCATGATTCTTACTGTAATTTTCAGAAAACTATAAAATTTAAAAAAATTTAATTTAAATTGAAAATTTTTATAAAAATTAAAACTAAACAGAAATACTATATCATAATTTATTTTAAAAGTTTTTCAAAACTTGGCTAGCCTGGGATGAGCTATTATGTGTAAATTGCTTAATATTTTCTCTTTTTTTAAATAGTATTTGGAAGAAAAGGGCAGAAGTTTAAAGCTGTGTTCAAAAACAGATGGGTGCCCTTCCTCCTCCTTCCCTTAACTTTTATATCTGAGCTGATGTCATATGGTATGGAATATCTCTTTGGTCAGTTCGGGTCAGCTGGCCTAGTTGTGTCCCCTCCCAGGATCTTATGCACCCCCAGTCCCTTGGTGGCTTGGGGAATGTTGAGAGACAGCACTGATGCTGTGCCAGTGCTGCTCAGCAGCAGTCAAAACACTGGTGTGTTATTAACACATTTCCAGATACTAATGCAAAGTACAGCATTGTGAGGGGGCAATGGACTTCATCTCGGCCAGACCTAGTACACACTGCGTATAATTTCATGAACTATACTTTGACAAAGGAGGTGCTGTGTGTTTTAAGTTCTAAATATCATCACCATGTTACATTTTTAACACTTGGACATACTTGTAAAGTACAGGATATGTGTCCATCCAAGTAGAAAAAATGAGCCCGCTGCTGCAGGTTGCAGTGGGTTCATTCAGGCAAATCAGTTAGTCCAAGTTCCAGATCCCTGAGGTGGTTTGGGTGGTAGACAGTTTCTAGACACAAGCTATTGTGAGTTTTGTTTGTGTTGCCTGTTGCTCAGAGTGCAGACTAATCACATTTCATTTTCCATGTCAGTGTTCTTCATAAAATTCATGCCTTTCTGATTGCAGATCATATGATTCTGCACTTAAGGGTAGCTGAAAGGCTGATGAGATTGAGATGAGACTGAGATGAGACTGAGATGAGATGAGATGGTAGGCTACCTGGAGCAGTAAAACTGATTCATAACCAGTGAGTTTATCCCAGCTCTTTCAAATAATCCAGTTAAAGAGGACTTTGCCAGTATTTCCACCTTAAGCCTATCATCACTCTCTTGCTTTTTATGTGTTTGGTTGGCTGGTCGATTGGGAGGGACAAGAGGTTGAGAAATGGTTATTGGGGCATGAATGAAATTACTTTTTTCTTTAGTTACTCCAAGGAATCTAAAACCTCAAGTTCTAACCAGACAGAGTGGAAGTAGCAGAATTCATTTAAAGCTAATTTTTTCCAGGGTCAGCAAATTCATAGGCTATTTTCCACTATGGGTCTAGTAGTGTGGGTTTCCAGAATAGCTTTAGGAATAGGTGAGTTTATAAATCATCTCCCTCAGAATAGGGCAGAGTTTTTATCTCTTCTGCTTGACACTCAAGTCACTGGAAAATAAGTTTAAAAAAACAGAGCTAGAGTGTGTTCCTAGTTAAGGCAACAGTTCCTCATTTTTATGGTCAAGAAGAAAACTGGCTTCTGACATCAGTAATGGCCTACAATTTTACTTATAGGAAACACGCTGGTGGCTTGGGGATTTAGACAAGGGGTACCGACGGTGGAAAGAAAACCCATCACAATGAGCTTAGTTTTGGGAACTTTTTCTTGTCCTCCATGTTCTCTCTTCTTCTTCCTCCTCTCAGAATGAGCCCTGTTTATTGATACATCTCATGAGTTACAGTACCTCTCATGAGAGAACTTAGCTGTCTCGAAAACCCTTATCCTCCTGCCAGTTAGATAGAGAAGCCAACCAGCTTCTTCAAGTAATCTTTTGGCACCCATGCTCTTAGCGTTTATTTATATTCCTTCACACAAGCACTTCAAGGACGTTGTGGTCCTAAAATTAGAGCATTCACCAAAACATTCATGCGCTTTCTAAGAGCATGGTGCCTCTTCTAGAGTTGAATCAGCTTATCCTTTTTCTCCAACTTAGGTTTGAGGCAGCTAGATTAACATGTGACAACAACACTACTCAGCTCTTTATAAGGTAGAGGAATATCCTCTTACCACTGGGATACTTTGAAGTGAAATTGAAACAAGACCGAAGTGGAAGAAAGTAGATCTCAGCCAAATGACTCAGTTTATATAGTCATTACACAGGTGAGGGTCTGTTAGAGATGAAGGTAAAAAAAGGTAATCTCAGTCCTGACAACTGAAAATAAAGAAATAGAGGTGATGAGTCCATCATTCACATATTCTGCCTTTTATTTTAAGATGTGCTTTAATTCTATTTAAGTCTATCAATGTGTCAAGCATTCTTAATGCAGAAGTATGTGTGATGAGATTCCAATAATTATCTACATATCACCAAAGCTCATATGCTTGCCAGTCACTTATATTGAGTTACATTTGTAGTGCATATTCTTTAAAAATTCACAGTATCACTTTAAAAGCAAAAAAAAGGTGATTTAATTTTGCCTTGGAAACAACAGTCTGCTTACTATGGCAGTTTTCAAGAAAGATAAACTACTTAGCAAAAGGGCAACTGTGCAAATCTGTGGTCTCAGGTCTCCCTTAGAAAAACAAATGCTTCACTCAGATACACTCAAAGTTGTGCTGTTTAAAGTTAATTATTTGGTTTGGGTCTGTGAAGTCTCTGAATGGGGCCTTTGCATTTTTTTGCCAATACCATGAAGTCACAAAGCAACTTTTAATCATCTCTGCAATAATAACACTTTACAAATTATCTGTGCATCTGTTTCACTAGTCAAATATATTTTTAGTTAAAATACCCTGCTTTTCACTGTCTTGCAGCAGTGGCAATTCTGGGCTCTTGCTGGAGTCCTGCTCATTCTCTTGGGGCTGTGGTTTAGCCACAGGAAAAGGAGCCATGAAGCAGACAGCAGTGATGAGAAGAGCTCCAGCAACCTGGGAGAGGAGAAGAAGACAAGAAGACAGAAAAAGAAGAGGACAGTGATGTTGCAAAGGAGGAAGAAGAAGACAATGACACAAATGTGGAGGAAGAAGACAATGACATTGAAAATGAAGAAGACAGCATTGTTGATGCAAATGAAGGAGATGATAATGCAAATGAAAGAAATGATGATATGAAAGTGGAGGAAGGCAGTGATGTTATAAATGAAGAAGGCAATGAAGCCAATGAAGAACATGGTGATGCGAATGTGAAGTGAGACAACAATGATGATGAAAATGAAGAAGAAAATGATAATGTTGCTGCAAATGTAAAAGGCAATGATGAGGCAAACGAAGAAGAAAATGATGTGGAGGTGGAAGAAGGCAATGATGTTGGAAATGAAGAAGAAGGTGCTGCAAATGAAGAAGAGAATGGTGATGTGAATGTGAAGGGAGGTAACAATGATGTTGGAAAAGAAAAAGAATGTGCTAATGTAGATGTGAACAAAGAATAAAACAATGGTGTTGTAAATGAAGAAAAAAATGGTGATGCTAAGGTGGACAAAGATGATGTTGGAAATGAAGAAGGCAATGATGCAAATGAAGAAGGAAGCAATGAAAATATGAAGGAAGATAGCAATGATAATGGACAGAAAAAATAAGGTAATTCTATTGCAAATGAAGAAGGCAGCAATGATGTTGGAAATAACATAAGACTGCTTCTAGAGGAGTGTGTACAGTGGCCTGTTCAGGACCTGGAGAGAGATTTTGAACATCAAGTGACCTGCTGGACAGCTTCATGCTTGCCTTTGGGGACAGCATGTTAAATAGTTTCTTCCCAGTGTCACAACAAGCCACTGGAGTGGGCAATGCCTTTGAAGGTTTGAGTCCCTGTGGTGAGGATATGGTCTAACATGCTTATACCCCTGAATTCCCCTGCGAGGTATGCCTTCCACCTGAAAATGGACACTGCAGGGCAAATGTTGGCAAGGAACTTCCGCATCCACCTGGAGCTGGTGTGCGCCTGTACGAGGGAACAGCGAGGCAAGAAGTTGTTGTAATTCCTCCACCACTCTGAGGAGGAGCCAAAGAGGAATCAGAAGCCCAGCCTCTTTCATGCCCTGTGCCCCGGCTCTTACATAGATGTGGAGATAACTGCCCACTGGTTCTACTGATTGGTGAGGTTAGCCTGGTTGCTTTTGCCTCAGTCATATCATCAGCATTTAGTGTTTCAGCCCTCCAGCCGCTCCTGCAAATTCCAGCTGACCAAAGGCAAGAAAAGCCTCATGGTTGAGATGATGTTTGGGGTGTAGCAAGGCAACTCCAACATCTTTGTGAGCAGCCAGCCCATAGAGGCTGACTTAACCCCAAGCACAATGTGTCCTGAGACCTACGCCATGGTAGAGGTGACGTTCTTCACGCACATTGCCAGCCAGGTGTTGCCTGATAGCTTGTACCTCAAATGCCTTCAGCTCTTCACCCACATCCTAATGGGCTTAGGTATTTCCAGCTACATCTGGAAGACTGTTGTAATGCACCTGAATGCTGAACACCATACCCCCGTCATGGTAGCACAGGAGGGATTTCCTGCAGTAGCTGGGTGATATCATGGAGTACCTGCACTGCTCCCTGCAGTTGAAATGCCTTGATCACTTCATCTTAGGCAATGAGAGATCACCTGCAGAGTGATCAGCTTGTTCCCAGACTTGTGAACAGTTGTACCACCCAACCTCTTTCAGCACCTGGTGTGGGATCTGGCTGCCCACAGAGAGGTGATGCAAGCTTACAGAGATCTGTAATTTTGGCTCGAAATGCTGGTCTACAAGCAATTGACAGAAGTCTTCACGCACAAAGCAGTGTTTGTGGGGCTCACACCTGCTGGCAGACATATGAACACTGTAGTTAGTGCATTTATCACTGGCAATACTGAATCTGATTTTCTGTTATGTTGGAACTTCTCTTATTTTGGAAATTCTGTTACTTTGGTGCGGCACAAGCTTGTGCAGACTCACATCTCTTAGATCCTTTGCCCTGTCACTTTTAGTTACTACAGTGCTACTGCAATGTTACGTAAGTATTCAAGGCAGATATTGGGTCCATCTGTGCATGGGACTCTGAATCTGATAGAGGTTGTGTGGCACATCTCCAAGATAAAAAAACTAGCTTGTTAGGAAATTAATGCAGATACTCAATGAGCTCTACTTTTAATGGCTTTGTAAGAACTTAATTCCTGTCAATATCAGAAAGTATAACTGATAATTCTAATTCACTTTACCATAGGAAAATATGCAGTCTGTTCAAGCTATTAGAATGGGAACTGGGTTTATTTTCACTGCTTTGAGAGATCCTTTACTATTGCCAGTGCAAAACTATTTTGCAAACCTACCTTTACTTTAGCCAGTTGAACTACCTTGCTCTCCTTCCTTGCTTGCTTTACTATACTATACTATAATATAACATAATACAATATAACATAACATAATATATATATGTAGAAAACAGAAAAAAAAATAAAAATAATAAACAGAGAGAGGCGTCAAATCTTTTTCAAATTTCCTGAAAATAGTCATTCTTTATATTTAAACCACATTTTCAGAGAATATCCACCTAATGCATTAATGATTTCAGGGGAAGACTTGCATTTATTTTCAGTTGATTGTGTATGCTTTATTTCCAAATTTAATTTTACTTAAAAACCCCCGCATATGTAGTACATTATTCCAACCAGTTGCCAACCATTGCTGTTCTACTTAATTCTGATACTATGTAAGTGAAGCTGTCACTTCTACACTGTTTTATTGTAAGAGATCACCAGCATAAGCCTGGCAGACATGTCTGTATTGTCATAAGTCTTAGCAAAAAAAACCCAAAAAAACCCAAACCAAAATTAAAGAAGTTACTCTAGAGTTTGGGGACATTAATAAGCTGTATAGACCTACAACAATTCTTCAAAAATCTAACCTCTTTCAAAGTAGTAGATCTTGCCCACAGCAGCATGAGCATGGGCCTGCTCTCCCATTTTGCACTAACACTGGAGAGTATGCCATCACTGCAGCTAGGATTAGCAAGGATGGTGTGTCCCCCTGTACCTGGTGAGCTGGTGTTTTTCAGTGAGTATGAAAGTACAGCCTAAGTGCCAGCTGCTGATAAGGCACCATGACTCTAGGTTCCCCTCTAACCATGTAGTCCAAGGATGAAGATGTCATCTACACAATTTCATTATCTGCAACTGATGCTGGAAGTCACAACGTGCCAGGTATGCAAAAGCAGCTGCCATCCTTGACAATTATTAAAAATAATTGCCAAGTTTTCTCATTCTTTCTATGCACAGGGTGCTAAGCTCCCTACACTTTCAAATAACCACTGAAGCAATGACACGGGGGCAATGTCTTGTCTCTGTGAACCAAAACAGCACTTTCTATGTGCAGCCCACCTTAGTCCTGGATCTAGAGGTCTATTCTTTTCCACTTAGGTTTCACTAAAAATATATTTTCTGCTAGTTGAATCCAGTGATGAATTTTACTGATGCACAAACCAATGTGATCTTACAACTCTTCTAGCTTATCTTTATAGTTTGTCAAAAGGTATTTGCTTGTCTAATCCCTGTCACACAGTGCTGTCAGTAGAAAAAAAAATGAAGGAAGAATTTCTTTTACTACTGAGAACTATAACGTAGGATAATGCCAGTATCACAATAAAACCACAGTGATGTTCTCTGGAATGTGCTGGTGTTTTACTGCTGACTAAAGGCATGTCAATTTTCATGTCCCCTGAGTAAGTAGATGGAACTCTTGAATACTGAAAGAAGTGGATTGCTTAGATTTAACAGAGACTATAGCCAATAAAAAGGTATTGCAGCACAGCTTGATACAGCTCCAGCTGAAAGGAAAGGGAGAATGCCATTGTCCTATGAGTATTTCTTAGTTATACAACCCCTTAGGCAGTGCTAATAGTGAGGAAAATGGGTAGAGCTCTTTTTCTTGGACCCCTTTCAGAATAAGAAACGCAAAGGCAGTGCAGCATATCCCTTATGGCAAAGCCTCGGTGATGGTTACATGGCTAAGGACAGAAATGCTGTTTCCAGTACTGTTACCTAGTCTAAGCTCATGGTGTCTGCTGGTGTAAATGTTTTATTACAGCTGTTAAGACTACAATGACTTCCTTTCCCCTCAGCCTCATTATTGTTTGAGAGAAATGTGGTGGGAGGAAATGAGAACAGAAGCAATCTTGTTTCATGCTTCTAACTTGACACAAGTGCTGTTGCACAAGGTTGCTGGCTGGTCAAAAAATTGGCAACGTCTTTACACAACGGTTATTTTTTCCAGTATCAGAGGGTAGGATTTTTCTCTATCTCATTCTCTCTCATCACTAATTTTTGAATTGACATGTTATGAAGGTATTAATTCAGGAATCCTCACTACTTTCTGATATTATCTTCAGTATTAGTCCTTAGATATCTCTTTTGTTATGACAATCTACGTGTTTGGTCACCTGGCTGCTTTTGCTATAGTTTAATGACAGAAGGAAAAAGCAGCCTCTGGGGATATGCTGTGGTGGTTCTTGACATGCAGGTCCCACCAACAACCCCACAGAGCTGCTCAGCAGATCCTCTCCAGCTAAACTGGGAAGCACTTAGTCTCCTTAGGGACTGCAGGCTCAGGCTTCCCTATTGGATGTTTTTCAGGCAGGAGAACACGGGGGTTTCACTCCATCACTGAGCTAGAACTTGTTTGGTGTGTGCCTGAAGTTCCTGCGCTCCCTGCTCTGCATGTTGTCAAGAAGACTGTGATCAAGTAAGTGTGTTTGTTCCTCAGAAGACAAGAAAAGCGGAGAGGATTTTGAGTGTATATTTCTCTATCCTATTTTTTCTTTTAAACTTTTTTAAAAAATAACTTACATTGCATAACATGACTCATTCTCTTCTTTAGTGCAAGGTGGAACCATCTGATTTTTAATCCTACTGCTATGTGGGACTCTAGTTCCCTGAGGGTCTTCATCTGACAATAATCTTAATTGCTATTTGCTGTAATTCACATCTTATCTATCTTCCCACTTAGAAAATTCAAAATGATGACAAGTTAGCTCTAGTATTTGGTGAATGTAATAATTAAGGAGGAATTGCCAGTCACTTCACTGTCAAACTTGATTTTTCATTAAAACTGCATTTAAGCTTTTAGTTAAGCATAAAAATAAAACTTACCCGTAATCAGACCTAAAGCTATGGTCCCCAATTTACAGGTGATGTCAGCAGATGCCAACAGAAGGTAGCCTTTCTCTGTTGGTTTACATCTATCAGCCGAAATTGGGATTCATTTATCTTTCTCAGAACTTTCAAGAAAATTGCATCTTTCCTCAAAGACTCCAAAGGGGTTAAAAATGAGCCTTTGAATACATCTTGGCCTTGGTTTTGCAGCTTATTTGGATTCTATAGGAATAGTTGTATTTTGACTCTTCTAATCTAAAATGGGATACACATGTTTAGTTTAGGTCTAACCTGCAGACTGCTTAACAAAATACATTTAAAAGGGAGAACAAAGCAGAACAAAATCATTACTTATTAATTTAAATTATTTTAATTATCCTAATGAAGCTGGATATTGTTAGAGTTTTGACAAATACTAATTTATCAAGTTTTATCTAGTATTATAAAAATTTTTGATGAAAGAAATTAAAACGGTTGGTCGTCCCCTTTTACAAATGTGCAGGAGAGAGTAGTGCAAATTTGAATGGTACTTTGAAGCACTATGGCATAGATCCTTCTCCATCTTGGAAAGTTTGTAGGAGAAGAGTCCTTTTTCTTCTGCTCAAAAGTCCGTATCCAGCAGGTTCTGTCACGGCCCCTTTCCAAGTTAGACAAAGCAGCTGTCTGGCCCTGATAGTATTTCTAAGTATTTGGGTGCACAAGGTAAAGTAGTAGAACACTTAGGTTTAGTTATTGTGCTGAATCAGCAGCTTTTGAGAGACAGGCCATGGCAGGTCTCTCTCCAAGGCACCCTGATCTCAACCTCTTAACCCTTTTGTTGCGTACGTCACCCCAGTAAACTTTCTTTCCCAGTTAAAATATTTATGCTATCTCTAAACTCTGTAGTCAAGAAGAAAAGAGTGAATAACACTTTATTCTTCTCTGAATTTTAGTTGATCTAGCTCTTAAATTAATGACACCTTGGTTGTGCTGGCCTCTGCTCGATCGAACTTCTGTGCCAATCGTTTGGAACAGCATGCTGACTCTTGATTTATTACTCCTCTTGGCTTCGCGGTGAATTCACACATAGTAGCACTGAAGATATAGTCCAAGAAATACACTTTGAAATTGTGTGGTAGAGACACATACAAGGTCAAACGAAGGGAAGAGGTGCTTATCCCCATGTTTAGTTAGACCAGAACTCCTTGCTCGCTCTGGCATATTTTGAAATTTTAACAAGGGTTCAAGGTGAGTCTGTGTTGGTTCGTGACAGAAAAGTAAAGTAAGAGTTACTAGACATAGAGAATTTGCCTTTAGTGAAGTACAGAAAAATTTCCTGTAACGAAGTTTGTCAGGATAAGCGGCTATATACTTTTTCCTAGGCTTCTGCTTTCAGGCAGTCTTGCAGTGTGGCATTATGGTTTTTATATCTCTTCAGTTATTATTAGTCTCAAAGACTTAACTAAAGACTTTTATTAATATTAACTTTTACATCTGTATATCTTGCATGCCACAAACACATACATATATAGTTAACGTCCAGGGTTTCATAGCTCTCTCATGCTTCTTTCTTGGTTGTCTCTCTTAGTTCTCTCTCATGGTTGTTTCGTGGTTCTTTCAGGATTGTGTGTCTGTCTTTTGTCAGTTCTCTGTCATGCTTCTCAGTACTCTCTCCAGATCTAAGAACACTTCCATACATGGAAAACTGTATCCAAGCAGCAAAATAGCTAACTTTTGGTTGGTTGGCCAAGTCCTGTCACACATGGATCACCTTGTTACCATTGTAAAGGCCATGGCTCCAAGCTTGATTACAGCTATCTTAGAGCCATCAGTCAGTCTATCCATTGGTTAATAGAACTGAATGACCTCACGCCAACATTGCAGGTTCCTCAAACCCTGGTCAAGCTGATTAAGTCTTTTGTGATAAATGACTCCCTGTGGAGTTAGAAATAGACCAGAAAAAAATACGAAAACTATTGTGAACGATCAGGGAAATGATATTCTGTTAAAGTGTTTTTTTAAAGGAGTCATAGTAGATCTTTGCACCAAACTAACTTTGAGGTTTTATGTGGTAATTTGCACTAATGTTACAGCAACAGATAAAATCCCAAGATGACTGAAGAAGAGGAATGCAAATGAGGAATGCACTAATGGAGACAGGGGAATAAAGAGGAAGGTAACTCAAAAGCAGCCAAATTCTTATGTTATCCTGAGAAGGGAGGGTTGCTTTTCTCCATAGGGTTATAGAGAAGAGGAAAAAAGATATATTTTAAGAGGATGTTGTGGAAATTGCAAATTTGTGATTAAGGGAAGCTTACATTTAATCCATAAGCATGCCTTCATACCATAGAAAGGAACAGTTGGGATGACAAAAGGGATCTGTACTGCCTCATGGTAGTTCATGCACTAGAAGAGTTTTTGTGTGTTCGTGTATTTACATTTACTGCCTATCTACTGTGACTGTATACGCATACATAGAAATATATATATGCCTGTGTATGCATTGTATTGCACTTGATATAGAAAATCAAATTGCATCAGAAAATACCCAAGATGGACTGGATCTGAGGTGAAGCACAGTGGCTCATCTCTGATGTGAGCCTGAGAGAAAGGCCAAGGCACATAACGCTGGCAGAAGGAGGATCATGTTTCTTCCATCATGAGAAGGCCTATCCAATCTGCTGAAAAATAGAGAGGGGATAAGCCTTCAGGGATAAAGTTTAACATCATTCTTACATTTTTATTTTTTGTGATGACATTTCTGGGTATTACTGCAAATAATGCTTACTATGTATTTAAATGCTTTGTCCTGCAGTCTGATTCAGAGATGCTTTCAGTGCAGGGCTTGATGAGACTGGCAAAATGAGAATAACCCATCCTTGATAAGGGAGGGTCAGAAAGATAGGGCATAACACTCTTTTAAAATGGGAAAATTCTTGCTATTTTCTGCAGATGAAAAACACTGGCTCTGTAACCATAGAAACATGATGGGCCAAGGATGATGTTGGACTTCAGATGAATTTCTTTTGTTTAGAACAAAACGATGTTTGGAGGAAGAGATATAGTGTAGATAGGGTGAATTAATAACAGTGCTTTGCTTTCTGTATTTCCTTCCCTCTTAGATTTTGGAATACTTTATATAGTTTTTATTATTCCATTTTGCAGGAAGGGAAAGAGAGACCCAGGGAACAAAGATGAGTTCCCTGAAGTCACAATGGAGAAATATGAATAAAGCTCAACTTTTCACAGGTTAATTTGGGATGAATTAACAGAAATAACCAAAATGCTTGCAAGCAGCTTTTTGAGGGATTCAGTAAAATTTACATGAGATGTGACAAGATTTCCTGCCAGAAAGACAGTACTCAGCCTTGCTCTTTGGCTACATTTACACAATGGGAAATGTGTTATACACCTCTGAACGAGCAGCTCTGATATGGCCAAACTCTGGGCAACTGCTTTGATTCCTTGCCTAAGCTATAGGCTTCATTTTCTGCCTCTATGACTTCTTTGCTTTTGATAACTCACATATACAGATATACCGAGGCTAATTTGATGTCCCTACCCTGCTTCAGTCACACTGTTAACAGCGTGGAGCTGTAGCTTGAAACTTTCACTCTGCATTTTCCAATAGTGTTTTGAGTAGTAACTCCTAAATACTCACTGAGGATTTGGGATAATATGCCTCTCTCCCATACAAATAATAAACTCTATTTACTTTTTTTTTTGTATGAATGAGGACAAATTTTGTCAACAGAAAATTGACAAGATAACAGGAACACAGTGAACTAGTCTGAACAAGAAGGGGAGATTTGTAGAAAACATGGTGAGTTTTGCTAACTGTCAGTTGTCTTACATGTTGGTGTGAAGCAGAATTCTCATCAACATGAAAAAATAGATATCAGCCTTAGTGAGCACTGGAGACCATATACCGCAATTGCAGAAAATAAATGGAACACAAATGTGTTGCTTGGAACTATTTGCCAGGAATTTGATCTGTATCCAGTTCCTGAAAATACCAGAAGTGCAGAGGCATTTGGTTTCTAAACCCATAATAATTGCACTTGATTAATCTGTGTAAGAAATTCCTTCTGTGAAAGAAAATGTTAATCAATGTAGGACTATAAACAGCCCCCCTCCCAAGATGAAAGAATATATACATATGCATAAATATTAAGGGTA
>WEIV01023290.1:85629-136134 GCA_013390005.1 Calyptomena viridis
ATAGCAATTAATGACATGGCAATTACAGAAGTAAACAACAAGCTTAGATCCCCCAGTAAATAGCCTTTAAGTCAGTGAAGGAACTAATTTTTCATGCATTCAGGTTAAAAAGGAGACCTTTTTCTTTGGAATCCTGCCTACTTGAAAGAGTAGCAGTGGATGGTAATTTGTGTTCTTGACAAGTTGAGGCACCAACTCAGCAGCACCTCAGACCTTAGCTCTTGGAAGGCAGTGCACATTTCCTGACTGCCTGGCAGATGAGTGCCTCAGTGTCCCTTAGCAGAGAGTCACCCAATATGAGCATTCCATAAGGTAAGGATCAGGTGCCAAAGGCAAGAGAACTTTCAAAGCCAAAACAGAAGCACCTGGTGAATTTTAGATTCCACAGCAGCTTCCTTTGGATCATTTAATATTAAGTACTGGATTGTGCCTTATGGTCATTTAAACACTTTGCTAGAGGAGTGTGTTTGGGTTTTTTTTTATCTCATACTTAACCTCTGTGGTTTTGTTACGGCTTTATCAGATTCTCTTGAAGTGTTACAGTTGGTGAAATAATTAATAGCTAAAAAATCAAATAGAATTTCAAACATTTTTGTCATATCCAGCTTTTCAGTAGAGATCAGGGAGTTCAGCCCATTTGCATTATATGTGGTACACTGCTCTTTTTTTGGGTCATAGTTTCAAACAGCTGGATTCTGCATCTGGGAAAAAACAGATTTATTATTTTTTAAAAACTACATATGCCTGTCACACTCTCTTTGAAATGCTAATAGCAGTAGAACTGAGAACTCATTTTCTATTCTGACAGGCAAATGATTAAATCAGCCTCTCTATCCCTCTTCAGCCTCTGTTTGAGCTGTCCAGTAGCCGTGATGCTTTGGTAATGAAATATGATTTTAGAGGAGACATCTGATAATAGGGAGCTTTCCTTTGTGCAGACACACATATGAATCCTTATACAGCAAAGAGAATTGGCTCTGGAGTACTGCATGTAGCAAAGTAAGAGGCTGATTAAGTCTTCTGTGATAAATGAGTTAAACTTCTGTAAATAAAGTGGTGTGTATTTTCTGTCAGATATGAAAATATCACTCTGTCTTTTCTTTATCAGGTCTGTGAACATCCCAGTGTACATCAGATGTCCATTCTGACCCAGCATTTTGGCTCAAGGGCCACATTTCCTCAGGATAGTGAACCTTTTCTAATGTTTTCTAAGAGGCTTTCCTTGCTTTTTTATAATGCCCAGAGTTTTGGCAGCATTTCTTGAAAACAAATTGATCTTTTAATGAGGAACATAGATAGATGATGCCAAATTTCAAACAGAATATTGACTGTTATAAGAATTCAAATGAGTTTCACCTATGGAATGCCATACAAGACCGTTTAAATTCTTAGCATAACTGCAGAACTGGACTTTGAATTGTACACAGCAGGGAGTAGACGCTGCAAAGGTAAAGAAGGAGCTTGTTTGAAAAACTATGTCTCTTTCAATAGTAAGAGTAACTTCCTCTTGTAAGTGTAAATTAATTTAAGGTAGTTGCTATGAGTTTAGAAATTATTAACAACAAGATGTGTGTGTCAGTGTATATGTGTAGGAGGGAGGTAGAAAGGGGGCAACAAGGTGTAATTCATACTCAGAAATGTAAGTCTGGAGGGGGGCGATTGGACTAATGAATCTGATCGTCCCCCATCTTTTTTACCTCATCTTACTCACTGCAAGCACACAAAAAATTCTCAAACTCTATAATATATGTAAGACCTCTAGTATCAAAGACAAAAAATCTCAACAATATCGACTGTGCCAGGGAAAGAGTGAAGGAGAGCTTAAGGGCATTTCCAGTGTCATGGCATAGCCTCTCATCATCTCTGTTAAATATTTTTGGTTTTGTTTTTTTTAAATTCTGTTTTAAAGTATGGACCAATAAGTATTTCTATATATATCCTGTAGATTAACATCCTGCAGATTAACACCTACAAAAAAGCCATGCTTTATTTAGAAGTTTATGGATTAATCTCAGCCATGACACTAATAATCTTCTACAGAAAATTTTTGCAGGAATTCTTTTGGCCTGCTGACTTATTTTACATGAATTTTTAGATGCTTGAAATTTCTTCAGTTATATGTCCTTACAGCTTGCAAATGTGCGAAGTATTATGTCTGGACTATTCACCAACTGATTCACAGTTTTTCCTTCAGCCCATCAGTGTTTTCATTTTCCAGTGCATTGCCTAGTTTCTCATAACTTTTCCCAGTAAAAGGAAAACCCATTTAAAATGTTTTTATTATTTGTAATAGACTCTGCTACCTAATTTCATCAGCCTTGATAATTCTGTCCACCTTATTAACCCAATCAGGATGTGACCATTTTTTTTCTCCTGTTTCCTGTCTTCTCATCCTAACTATCCTCTCCTCTTAATTAGCTCCTCTCCTCTGACACTGTAAATATCAGTAAAGAAAGCGTATTTAGTTAGTTCAGTTTTGCTCTGAAAAATCTTAAACTCGAAAAGGATTTATGTTAAGGTTTCCTATCGTAACTCTCCTCTTGGTTTCAGATCTTGGCATTTAGAACCAATTTGATGTTTAATGCTTTTAAAAAGAGCAGCAAAGCTTTCAAAAAGAACAGTATTATGAAGCAAAGCAGTGGCTTCAAAGCTATTATGACAGCATCCATAATCCAGGGACAATTTCTCTTTGCTTATATTGCAAGCATTTTAGTACATTGGAAGTTCTAATAAAACTCTTACATTTATGATTAATCATATCTAGAGCTACATGAAGATCTATTAATTCTGCAGATATGAGTAAGTAGCATACACAGCTGTGTTTAACCAGTACCATGGGGAAAGCATGTACATAAGAAAGGGATGCTTTGAACCATCATAACAGTCTGAGAAAGACATCATCGTCTTGATCATATCTGTTCTCAGAATGAAACAAACACACTTGAGAAATCATCTGTTTTTACTTAGGTGACAAGTGTAAGCTATTTATCCTCACCCGCCCTAATGATCACAGTAAACATGCAACCAGAGAAATTCAGCTTATTCTGAGATATGTCTCTAGTATAAATTTCATAAACCATCACGAGATGCATCTTTTTATCCCTCAATTAGAAACAGAGCACAACATCAGTAAAGGCCAAGGCATCTAACTTAGAGATGTCACAAATAAATGAAATAAACTTCACCCCTATTAAACAGATTTATGAAAACTGCTTTTACATTTAGGTCTCTAATATACAGTGCATCCTCCAAATCTAGATCTTCAATGGGTTTTTTGAAGATTGGAGAGGGAATTCATTTTTAGTATCCTACTCTATGGGTGGTTTAAATCACCACCTACCAGAGTATAAGTTTCTAAATTTAGAACTGATGAAGTCTTACATTGCAAAGGTATTAGTGATCTGTCTGGCATTCTGATTCTTAGTCTGTTTGTCATTTGTCTTATTTTTGAGAAAAAATACAGCCAGGCTTTTCTTTCAACTTTTCTGGGAAGGTAGCTTTTTCACCCCAAGAATGTTGTTATGCAATTAAAAGAATTTTGTTTCCAAGCTTAGGGTAAACATTTGACATCTTGAATGTTTTTGGCACATTAATGATCATATTTGTGTTTGTTAGTTTGTTTGTATCAATAAAGATATACTGTTCCAATTGACTTTGAATGGTTTGACATATTAATTTTTAACATCTGTCTTGTTATCTTAAATTATGAAGCTAAATATTATTTCAAACTGGAAACTGGAATTTGTACTTTTGGACAAGAAATCCGATAAAAGATTGTCAATACTGCTAATTTTCTATGTTTCAATTTCAAAAGCACATAACTTCCAAATACCCTACCAGTTTTACTGAATATCTTGTTTTCTAGTATGCAAGTGTGTGACATCCTCTTCTGAGCCACGGATAATAAGAAAGCTCTGTCCTACTGCCCTGTCTTTGATGGCCCAAACAAAGGCTGTGTGACGGGAACAGACACCATCTCCTTACATGACGTCAATGTACTGTGAGGATGTACTGCCTGCTAATGAAAGGCAGAAAGGAAAAGTAGAGAAAACAACAATAAAAATTCTCACTGGGTGCAGAAATGGAATCACACAGCAGAAATGCACAGAGATCAAGGATATTACAAAAGGTCAGACAGAAAATCTTACTTTCATAACTGCAAGTTATTGCTTCCTCCATTATCAAATAGGCAGACATGCAAAAGAGACTTAAGAGGAGCCACACATAAAGGATAAATCTAAACAAATCTAGCTAGGCTTCATTAGGTAAGCAAGGACTGTTTTATTGTCTCGGATTTCCTGAGATTTTTATAGGCAAAAACTACTCAGGCAGTAACATGCACTTATGACATTGATAGCTGTGGACTCAACTGTGGTCTCATGGATATTTGGAGTGCATTTTCATGGCCTGACAATTGTACCTCACTGTACAACCTTAGGCTATCTAAAAGCCTGACCCATAGACAGAAATGAATTTGACCCCTTAAATACTCTCAGTGGGAAGTCTGCAAGAAATTTAGCAAAACATAGTGATAAAGGCCTTATAAATGAAGTTACATATATGTAGATGAGATAGACTGGGTTTAACGTTACCTGATGCCATAAGAGGTTTTCAAGGGCTGCAATAATATTTTTTAAGCAACATTTGTGATCACCTATGCTGAGAGTAAAAGTATCGAGACCTGACAGGGAATATATTCTGTGAAGTGATGAGTAGGTGACATAAACCTTGCAAAAAGAGGCTCCTACTCTAAAGGTAGCTTGATACATTCAGGCTCAGATCTCATTTTAGGGTGAGTATCTTTCAGAGGAAAAAAGTCTTCAGAACACAAACATCACTTGCTAGTATTTCACAGGGGAACAACACCTTCTTTAGTTCAGTAATCTGGGTAATTTCCTCCCTCTTATCTCTTTAAAAATTTTAGAAGAGCAAGAACTCTAAGAAATCTGGAAGACTCCCAAAACAATGTCTACAAAACTCCTTTGCTACTTGTTTCCTGGCTTGTGCAATTTTTGTGGTTTGTTAATCATTAGCAAAGGTTAAGTATGTTTTTGTTACTTAGCAACCATGACTGATTTTTAAAAGTTTTGTTTCAAAATTTATCTTGTATTCATGTTTTTCTCTGCTCCTTTTCTCCTCATTGTAATTGAAACTCAAGAATGTTTGAATGCAGCCAGACATCTGGACTCCTGATCTTTGCTCCTACCTGCTTTCAATAAACATGCAAAATGAGAAATAAAATACAAACCAGAGCAAGAGAGGAATTGATATCCAGTCTGCATGAGGATCTATTCTTAGGTGGTTTTCAATTTATGCTGTGATGGCTTAGGCAAAGAAAATAAAATAACCTGGAGCAAATGACAAGGTTATGTTTGGTCTTTATTTATTTTCCTTTTCAATGTTTTGGTTGTGGTGCAACTTTGTGGTTTATCAGCTTCAACCAAAAATGGAAGCCTAAAATTAATTCTGAAAAGTGTTAATAATTTGGGGATTAGTTAAAATATTAGCCCTGCAGTGTTTAGAATATGTTCATGTATATTTTAACTTCAGAAGAATATTTAACCTAGTGAAATATGAATTTAAAGCTCGTTAGCACAAAGGCTTACCTGTTTTTTTCCAAGTATGTCCGTTACTGCAATAAAAGATGTTACTTGTCTCTAAAATGTTTGCTTTGCTTCTCCATTTCATAATATGAAGTTGATATCCTGCCTTAGCTAAAATCAGTGGGAATTTTCCTGATGAGTTTCGTGGGGTCAAAATTTCACTCTGTAAGTGAAAAAATAGAGACAATTGGAAAAAAAATAATCATACCCTGGAGATATGAAATGCTAAAGGAGCCAGCTATCACAGCTGCTAAGCTCTTGTTTCTTCCTGGGAGCTGTGGAGCACAGCATGCATGTGAACTGCACACTGCCAAAGCCTCCAGCTGCCCAGGAGCTCCATTCTTGGGAGCTGATAGAGCAGAAGTTACCTGAATGTCTCAGGCAGCCAATATAGAGGTAGATTTCTCTTATCAGGGCAAACAAACCAGCCTGTTTCAACACATCTGGAAAGCTTTGGAACAGTGAGTTTATTGTATTCACAGGACAATCAACAAAAAAAGAGTAGAACTAGAATGACAGGAGGAACTTTCGGCAAAGTCTTTCTATTTTCTTCTCTTTGGAAGTGTCGTGGTTTTAAGTAACCAGAGTTTTTTATTAGCTGGGGGGGCTAGGAGAGAGGCTTCTTTAAGAAGCTGCTAGAGTTTTTCTCTGCTCTAAGCTAGCCAAGGTCAGGCAACAACGCCTCTGTGATAACATATTTAAGAAGGAGTAGAGAAAGAAAGTCTGCGCAGAACATCATGGCCGCTTAAGAGACAGGAGGGTGCGGAGCTTGATTAGCACCAAGGTCAGAGAGAGGAGAAAGAGAAGATGCCTTAAACACTGGAATAGGGCCCCAGCAATCTGTGAGGAACCATTGGGGCGAAGATTCTTCAGCCTGTGAACCCGTGGAAAGACTGGGAGATTTTTCCACGCTGGAACAGAGACATGCCGGAAAAGAGAGGCTGTGATCCTGTGTTTGGAGCAGAGGGGCCTGGTGGAACCCCGTGGGCCGTGAGAAGAAGAGATGCTGGNTAGTAGTTGTAGTTGTAGTAGTAAACTCTTAACATTCTAAGTTAGAGCCTGTTTTGCTTGTGTGAAGTAGTTAATAAACAGTTGCTTGTAATCCTTATCACAAAAGTCGGGGTTTTTTTCCCTTCTCTGAGAAATTTTAGATCTATGTGTGGGCTCTCGGCTTTTAGCCAGAGTCAAACCATGACAGGAAGAAGGTTTCTGTTCTTACTCAATCTCCTATAAGCAAAAAGAGCAACTGCCTGAGGCTGATGTCATGGGAAGTAGTGGTGAAAGTCAAGAAATGTTGGTGTGGGCAGAGAAGAGTGGATGTCTGGGCCTCTACCTGAGGCTTTCAAGAGCCTGTGTTGGAGCCTAATGATTGTATCTACAACCTTCCCACCCTGGAAATGGCTTTGAACTCTCCACTCGGACTTGTTTGAGAGCAAAGGTAGTCTGATTGCTCTTCAAAGGGGAAGATTCTAGGTGAAGCTCAGTGCACAGACACAAAGAAGCAGCATCAGTCTCCAGAATAGTGCTGGCCATGGCCCTTTTGGCAGTATCCAGCAGCAGCATGGATAGCATGCAAGTTGTTTTGCTTCACAGAGATGCGTAGGCCTCACTGTGTGTTCTTGAAGACCAACTGCTGCCTTGCATCTCTTCTCAAAGCCTGGGAAGCTTCAGACAGGTGTCCACTCTTCTCATTCCTCCATGAAGAGGACTTTACCTCCAGGGAAACAGAGAAATGTCTGAGGGAGGTTCTTGCTTAACTTGCAGAAGTGTTCCATTGGGTTCCCAGATGGGAATAAACCTGAAGCATAAGCCACCCTGATTTCTTCATCAGTGTTTTTGTCCCAGTATTAGTTGCATAATTTTTGGGTTATTCAGACCCAGAAAACTGACTTCATACTTTTAATGTGCTTGTGTTTTATTTCTACACAAAAAACAATGACTTTTCCAGATTTAAACACCAGATTAAGTACATTTTCCAGAGTTTCTCAAATTTACTTTCAGAAACAGCAACTGACATTTCCTAAAAAAATAATAGGGGAGGAGAAAAATCCGATCCCTGAACTGACAGAATGCAACAGTAGGAGGGAAGCATTCAGCTGGCAGTTACTTACTTCCTGGCATGCATTTTTAATTAAGGAGTCAGCATGTCTGCTACACAAGCTCACAGGAGGCAGTAACTAAAAATGACTAGGAAAACGTTTATGGATAAAAAGGTAGGAGAATTAAATAATGACACTGTATTTCAGGAAGCTAATTGAATACGTTCATCCCTGCTTTTTCTCTAAGTAAGACCTATTACCAAAGGAAAAGCAAGCACAAATTGCTGTATCACACTATGCACAGAAATACCTATTTTGTGGTGTTTAGTCAGAGATTCACTATTGATCTAAGATAAATCAAAGACGGCATCTTTTTTTTTCCACTCAGAAGTCATGTTCTGAGATATCAATTCGTATTTTTAAACCAGGCCAGAAATCTTTATTTCCCTAGATCAGAGCTGTAGTGATCATCTAGCTAAGTCAGCAAGTAGATTGCTTTAAATCACTTACAGTAATTTATCATAAATACATTTTTTCCCCCGGTGTGATGATTTTTTCTTTTTCTCACAGAGGCAATCATTAGAACATAGTGGCTGATTCATATCCTGTACTTTCAACAACCATTATTAACCATCTTTCCAAAGAGTACTTGAATATTTGAAATCCTGCACTGAAATTGTATTGTTGGCTCTTACTTTCTCCACTGGTAAATATTCAAATGGAATGCTAAGGAGTAAAAAGCTCATGCATCTGCCTTGCAGATCTTATATCTGTACAAGTCAATCTGAAAGGGCTGGAACTAAAAATACATTCTGAAGGAAAAGCAAATTAACATGGTATGACCTAAAATTAGAATTACAGGTTGTGTGGAGAAAAGAACCCATCAGCTAATCTCAGTCTTTCTATCTTTCTGTCACTTTCATTTCTTAAGAGCTCTTAGGTGAGCAGGTACATAATTTATGCTTATGGCTAAATAAATTGCTGTGTATTACAGAATATGATTAATTCAGATGACAGAATCAAAAAAGCTTTCAAATGATTTTTAATTTTTATAAATGCCATTTAATGGGCTCACCATCATATAACGATTTGAGTTGGAAGAGACATTAAAGGTCATGTAGTTCCAATGCCCCTGCTGTGGGGAGGGATGCCACCCACTAGATCAGGCTCTGCAGGGCTGCATCTAACCTAGATTTGAACACTTACAGGAATGGGACATCCATAACTTCTCTGGGCAACCTGGTCCAGTGTCTCACCCTCACAGTGAAGAATTTCTTCCATACATTCAATCTAAATTTACTCTCCACAATAAAACTGCCTATCAACTACAGACCTTGATTAAAAGTTTCTCTCCATCTTTCTTAGAAGCCTCCTTTACTTACTGAAATGCCGTAGGTTCTCAAATATGGTGAGTTGTAGCTTAGCCACTTTGTCCACCAGTTCCCCCAGGACTCATAGATGCATCTTGTCAGGTCCTATGGACTTGCATACCTTCAAGTTCCTCAGATGGTCTCAAATCTATCTTACCCTATAGTAGAAGGCTCTTTGTTTTCCCAGTCCCTGCCTTTGCCCTCCGTGATGTGGGTGGTGTGGCTGGAGCATTTGCTTGTGAAGACAGAAGGAAAGGTCGTTCCTTTATCCCCCGGNTTTATCACCAGTGTGCCTATAGAAGCTTTTTTTGTTGCCCTTGTCATCCATGGTCAGTTTTAATTCTATCAGGGCTTTAACTTTCCTAACTTGATCCATGGGTGCTCCTACAATCTCTTTATCTTCCTTCTAGGCTACCTGACATTGCTTCAGACCTCTGCAGGCTTCTTTTTTGTGTTTGCATTTGACCAGGAATTCATGGTTCATCTATGCAGGCCTTGTGGTGTTTTTACCCAACTTCCTCTTTGCTGGGATGCATCATTCCTGAGCTTGGAGGAGGGGATCATTGGATATCAACCAGTTTTCTTAAGCTCTTCATCCCTCGAGGGCTTTAATCTGTGGTACTCTACNTGGTCTCAAATCTATCTTACCCTATAGTAGAAGGCTCTTTGTTTTCCCAGTCCCTGCCTTTGCCCTCCGTGATGTGGGTGGTGTGGCTGGAGCATTTGCTAGTGAAGACAGAGGCAAAAGTCTTCCCTTTATCACCAGTGTGCCTATAGAAGCTTTTTTTGTTGCCCTTGTCATCCATGGTCAGTTTTAATTCTATCAGGGCTTTAACTTTCCTAACTTGATCCATGGGTGCTCCTACAATCTCTTTATCTTCCTTCTAGGCTACCTGACATTGCTTCAGACCTCTGCAGGCTTCTTTTTTGTGTTTGCATTTGACCAGGAATTCATGGTTCATCTATGCAGGCCTTGTGGTGTTTTTACCCAACTTCCTCTTTGCTGGGATGCATCATTCCTGAGCTTGGAGGAGGTGATCATTGGATATCAGCCAGTTTTCTTAAGCTCTTCATCCCTAGAGGGCTTTAATCTGTGGTACTCTACCAAGGAGATCCCTGAAGAGGTGAAGTCTGCTCTCCTGAATTCCAGGGTAATGAGCTTGCTGTACACACTCCCTGCTGTCCTAAAGATCTTTGGATGGATCTCCAACATTTCATGGCCCCTGCAGCCCAGGCTGCCCTTGAGCTTCACATGCCCCATCAGCCCCTTCTTGTTGGTGAGAACAAGGTCCAGCATAGCACCTCTCCTCAGAGGGTCCTCTATCACTTGGAAAAGGAAGTTATCATTAATGCACTACAGGAACCTCCTGGATTTCTTAAGTCCTGCTGTGTTGTCCCTCTAACAGATATTGGGTGATTGAAGTCCTCCATGGGGACTAGAACTTGGGACTGTGGGGTCACTCCTATCTCTTTATAAAGGGCCTCATCCACTCAGTCTTCCTGGTCAGGCAGCCTGTAGCAGACTCCCACTATAATGTCACCTGTACCTGCTGTCCTTTTAATCCTCGTGCAAAAACTATCAATCCTCTTTTCTATCCCTGTGTGGAACTTCAGGCACTGTTGCTGCTCACTGACATGGAGGGCAACACCACCCATTCCTTTCCTCTGCCTATCCTTCCCTAGGAGTCTGTATCTTTCCATTTCAACACTACAGTCATACGAGTTATCCCACCATGTTTCTGTGGTGCCCATAATGTTACAGCCCTGCCATAGGCTAAAATATTAATTCTGAGGGAATGTAACTTGAGATGAAACAGTGAACAACACTGAACAAAGTATTGACTTCCAGCTGTCTTCTGTTCGACTGCCTTTGTGAATCAGGATTGATGGGATAGAGTTTGGAGCAAGCTGAATGTGAGTTGTATGAGGCTGTATACATCTGCCCGTTCTGTTTCTCTACAGCCCTGGAGTCCATATCTAAAAGATTTTATCATTAGTTAGATTCTGAGGTCTTGCTCGTATGAACAAAATTAATGACAAAGTTGTTTTGGTTTTATTTTTTTTCTTTTTTGTCTTAACCTAACCTACAGGGAGAAATTTTCCTTTGTTTTTGCTGAGCAGAGAAGAAAACACCCTTGATTTTTTTTCTTGCCACCCTGAGAAATCCAGACACTAACAGAACAGCCTGAAGATTTCTGTCATTTAAATCAACTGACAATGATTGCTTCAAGAGTCATAGGCTTCCTGAAAATTGCCAAAGTTTACTGACTTTCAGTTGCTTCTCCTACCTGTCTTAAGGTACAAAATGCCCTGAAGGAATTTCAGAAATGAATGAGTAAAGACCCAGTATAAGTTTTCTATCACTGTGGCATTCCCAGGACAGTATTTAGAGCCAAAAATTTGAGAAGACAAGAACTAGTAGAACTAGATGAGGGATCATGGTCTGCATAGCCCAATCATCCACTTCACCTGACAGAACCTGTGGGGAACTTGAGTTGATGACATCTGCCACCAGGTTTAACCAAGTGATGTTACTTGGATGCTTGTAATAAATAGCTTGAGGCACTAGATTGAACCGGGTCAAATTTTTAGGTATTTTACTGTTAAACATCTTCTCTGAAGCATCCTCTGGAGGGCCTCTGTCTCCCCCTTGCATCTAGGAGTCATTTCAAAGGGCAGAAGCTGTGCTCTTTAGGATAGCTGCTAAGTAAAATGAATCTTCTTTTGGGGGCATCTCTGCCTCTCTCACAACTGGAAAGGAACTCCAGGCAAGAGAATTAATTGAAAGACCTCTACTGTAGATGCCTAAAATGCAGGATGGAGAATTTCACCTGGAGAAGAATATCACTCCATTTCAACACCAAACTTTTAAACGTCTCTGCTCCTACTTCAGTCTGTACTTTGGCTTGGTGAATCTCAGATTTTAATTTCCTTTGAACAGCAACTGTGGCTATGAAGGTGAATTATTTACCTGTTACATGTAAAGAAGGGACCAATGTCCAAATGATGCTACAAAACTGCTTTTAATAAACTCAGTTAAAACAAATAGAATGGCTATAATCACTATCATTTGATATGAAAACACAAACAAGTTCTTTAGATGAAATAAATCTGCCTTCATGCAGTTTTAATTTGCAACAGAACCAATTCAACTGATCACTATATTGCAGACAGCATTGCTTCTGGCTGCATAACACAGATAATATTTTTATATGGATGAGCTGTTCTTGATTAATTTATTTGTGATAGAAAGCTCAGGTAGGCCTCTGTTACAGAGCATGGTTACATTGTGATGGCCTAAACATGCACTGACGTATCCATTTGTTTATTAAGTTAATTGGTAGCAGATCACAGACAATGCTTCCTCCTGCCAATGCAAAAGATGAATGCTCTCTCCAAGGCCACATTAGGAGTGTGGGGGAGTTTGGGAGCAGGAGGACCATCCCATTAAATGCATCACTGCTGACAGACATTCAACAGGGCTTGAAGATGACTTGCCAATAGTCTGTGTACAATGATATTTTCTTTAAGACATATCAGCAGTATTATTAAATTTGTAAGGAAAATGCTCCTTGGCAAACATTAGTGGTCTTCTGAACTCTTCTAATGGAAAAGTAATCTAGACTTTTAATTTATGAAATCTAATTTAAATGTGCAAGAACTATTTGTTTCTCTTCCTTATCTCCAATTTGACTCTGCCAGAACATCTTTTTCAATGATATTCCATGATACGACAAACTCCCCTGCATCTTTTAAATTTCTCTCTCAAACACCCTACCATCAAATATATTATTTTGGAAGGTATATAGCAGGAACTCATATGTGCCTCTGGACCCAGATAACTAAATATTTAAATATTGATTCAAATATTCAAATTATTTTTGTTTTAGTGTATAAGCAGCCAAGAACAACAACAGGAAAAAAAAAAAAAAGACACATAGATAGAGAGTCAAAAAAAGGGGAAAACAGAATAATTGCCTCTGGAATAATTTTACAGTTTTTAGATAAGTTTTGAAAAAAATAGTCTCATTTTCTCTGTCACTTATGTAACTGCACTCTCTCTGACTGTGAGGAAATAAAAACAACCAAAAAACCTCACTGAATTAGATGGTCTTGGAGCTTAAAAATCTTAACACTACTACTGAGAGTATCTCTTTTTACAGGTATTTAGGCTTGTTACTTTTGAAACACTGATTCTGTCAGGCAGCTGGATCCCCTACAGGACATGTGGAATTTAAAGAACTAAATACCATGATCTTCAGAGTAAATCTATCCATTATAGATAGAAAGAAAAACACTTGGGAAGGTTGCCAAATATGATGACCAAATTAAGATACTCTCTTGTATATCCAATTTATTTTATCTCTAAATGTTATCTATGCAAATGCAACTTTAAAAGCTCAATGGACTTCATCTTGCCTGGTATCATTGGCCACTATCCAGCAAAGCACTTACACACTGGCAATTTTAAGGACATGGTGCCCTGGTTTCAAGACAGAACACCCGGCAGCATATTGGAACAAGATAGAAATAAGCAGTTAGACAACCCTTGCAACAAATACAATCCTGCTGCTTCTTAAAGACACTTGTATGTAGTTGATTCAAATATATTTTAACAATATGCATTGAAGATACACCTAGATTATACTTTTCCCCCATTTTTTCCAGTGCTAAACACAGATAGCAAAATTGCTGCTCTCTCTGCAGTCTAACATCCAGATAAATAATAATTCACTTCTGAAAAAAGGGAATGCTAACGTGCATTTCTGTTATGTTAATTTTTCATTGCTGCTGTTGCTAAAATGTAACCATGGTTGACCAGAACAGGATTCCTGGAGATGCTGCCTGCACATATATATTTAGTTCTTCCACCTTGTTAGGAACATGTTATTAGATTTTCAGTTCTGTCATTTGCTTACCATAAATGCCAACTGTTGCTTTTTTCCCCCTACTTATTTTTTAAGTAAAAGGATATTTCTCATCCAGTTTCAACCTAAATAACTAGAATAACAAGAATAATGCACCCTACCACAGCATTTTAATTTCTTCCCAGCAAAACTCACAAACTAGAGTTTGCTGTTTCCAACCACCATACAATCCATGGATGATAAGGATTGTTGGTGTTAAATGTATTAAAGGGCAAACCCATATGTCTAGAATCTTTAAGAGCAGACAAGATATTACGTGATCGGAAGTCATCTTTAGGCTTTAAGTTCTGTAAGTCACATTAATATACTTCAATTCAGTGGTTTACAAATAGCACAATCTTAAATTCCCAGAGAGCAGTAATTCTTCCTATGGTAAAAAGACACTGATTTGTCACAAAATGGGACTATTGCATTAAACTAAATTCTGTGAATAAACTAACAGAAGTATGTATTAGTTGGCCATTTGTGAGACCCTTTCAGATGTTTATCTTTACAATGGCCTGGTTCTCTTCGTGCTACATCTTGAAGAGATGTTTCAAGAAGACATTGTCTTAAATAGCTTTTTCTTTTGATTTCCACACTCCTGTCTATGCGTGGGATTTGCCCCGATGCCAGCTGGCAAAGGAGAAGCAATGATGACAGAATAAATTGGTATTAGTTACTAGGAATATTGGCAAATTTGGATTTATTCACTATGTGGTACTTTTGTACAACAAAACCTTCTTATTATTTTGTGGGCATTTGGACAAGATCAGTCAAAACCTAATCCAGTCTCCCAAGGGCTCTTTAGACAATTGCCTCCTCTTTGTTCATGTACTTGAACATTTCTTTCTGGATAAAAGGAGAGTGACAAAAAAAGAGGAGATGATTGTTTTTATAAAAAGCAGCTGGAAACTGAACTAGCTAGGAAAGACAGCCACCTAGTAGGGAAGCTTACAGAATTCCTTTGTTTAGATGCTGAAAAGGATTTAAGCTTTTCTTTAACTGTTAGCTTTACACCATGAGCACTAGGCATTATGTCTGGTTTCACTGGGCTCTACTGTCTCAGGAAGAAGCTCTCCTACCTATGGGAAGTTCTCAGTCTGGGCAAGTTAAGGTTAGCTGAGCTTGTCATTATACTGTATATTACCCAATGTACCAATAGCATTCATCCTCAACATAAGTATGCATATATTTAACAAAAGAACATGGGGAAAATTTCAACACACCATATATTTTCTCTGGCTTTTTGCCTTGTTCCAATGAAAAAATCCTAACTCAAATATTACACAGTACTGAGCAACTTGTTTTGAATGTCAGCAATCACCTAGAAGAATGCAAGAGCTTTTTTATTCCATAATCTTCAGTAGTGTTGGTATTACCAGGAAAAAAAGCACATGAAGGTTGAGCTGCTGGTTAGAATAAGGCAGCAGCAAAACAGTGAAAAGAAGCTCATGTCCCCTCCTTTATGGTCTTCTTCTAGCACTACACTGAAATTGTGTACGCAAACTCTTTCCTAGTGAGAACTGAGTGGTGATTATAATGTTGCTACAGGAATATAATTTGTTATTTTGCCACAGATCCGTTGAACAGCTTCTTATACAACTATATTTATTGCTGAATATGTAATGTTGCATATTAGCTTCACTTAACTGTAATTAGCTGAGGCAATGCCAATTAAAACTGAAACTAAAATCAGTGTGTATATGATTATTTAGAATTATCTTCTTTTTGTTTCTTTAACTGCTAGCTATAGTCTAGATAGTGGCATAGACCATTAATAAATTCAAGGTCAGATTACGTTACCTTTCTTAAAAATAAAAAGGAAATGAGTTAGAGGAATTGCAAATATCAGCAAGGCAAAGCTCAAGGACCCTAATAGATTTACTGACCTTTATTCTTGAAATGGGTTCGTGTTCATTATAGTGCTGTGAATGTTTCCTTAAATAATTTAGATGCCATTTCTTGCTTCTTGGAGGCACTTCATCAAGGTTCTATAAAGTCAGCAAGGCATGGAGAAATGCAGACACTTCTCAGAAATAAAATAAACAAAACTGCTACTCCATTACATCCTATATGGATACTTTTAAGTTTCTGCTCAGCTTTTTAAAGAACTTCCAACATGTTCCTGAATATTTAGTTCAATAATGTGCACCCTGAAGCAGAAAAACATAAAGTGACAAAAAGCCCATTTATGTGTCTTTTCCCACTGAGAATGTTTCTTCCATATTAACAAGATTCCTTTTGCACAGGTGGCCCAATTAGAAAGAAATCAGATAAAGAAAAGCCATAGTTTATACCACATGGTTGCTATATGTGAGTTAAAAACAAAACCATAGAACTTAATGTAAAATATTGAACATTACTTAATTCAGAGATAAATTCCTTTTTTCACAGGTAAATTCAATGTAAATATCTCCTGTCTGCCCTAAAAAATTAGTGAAAAATCACATCCATTCTACTTTTGTGCATATTTGTGGAACAAATTCATAAAGAGTACAACATCTCAGCTCCCATGACTTTTGCAGTGACAGGGTTCTGAAATTTAGTTATCCAATAATGCTCACACTTCTGCTGTCTGACATGCACAAAGACACAAAGATGAGCAGAAGTCATGAAGCAGGACTGTTTACTGGTAGCTACTATCTTTTCAGAATCCTCCCCAGCTAGTATTCAAAATTCATTTCAAGTAGCAGAGAACCTAAAAGATAAGACAAAGTATTGTTTAACAAAATTGAAGGAATATAAAGTGTAGACCATAAGATAAGAGGAACAATTCATTATGTCACCAAGACAAGCCTTCACACCTTTTACTTCTGTTTTAATCTTCATACAAAAGGTCAGTTGTGACCAAATGCTTAATACATGGAAATTATTAAGGGTATGGGAAGCAATCCAGAATAGGAAAAGAACAGGTGGAGGAACATTTGGATAGGTATGATGTACTCAGACCACACATAATAATCAAATTTACCTCTTGAATATATGAAACAATTTTTAAATAATCATCACTTGTTTCTGAGACCTCATAGTAGCCAGCAAGGTCTGAAATGAGTAAATAATGAGCAACCAAATGTGTCAAACTCACTTGGCTATACAGAAAGCTATTTTAACAATTATTCAATTTTTAAAATCTAGACAAAAAACTGAAAGAAACCACCAACTAGTTTGTCAAGAGCCAGTCATGTCAGAAAAAACAATTCCTTCCCTGACTATCCAGCAACTTTGACTGGTCTAGTAGATGAAGCAATAGCTGTATCATGTGTTTAAAATGCTTTTGTTTCACTGCATACTCATAATTCATTTAGAGTGATATGACCTACAAGAAAAGCATATAAGGTGGGCATATATTTGTGTTCAAAATCTGTGCTCAAAAAACTGGGGTCATTTGCCAAAAACAGTGGATGCATATATCTAGTAGGTTACCTTGGAAAAAATTGTGGTTCTAGGTTCTTGTGGCATCAGTTTAATCTGTGATTTACATAACACAAAAAGGAATTATATAATAAAATCTACAGGTAACAGAAATATTTTGTGGGTTGTGAGCTCTTTGGAGACTGACTTGGAATCCAAAACTGTATTGCTAAATTGAGTAAGTGTTCTGGAATATGCTCAAAGTCCCATCCAACCTGGGCTTGGACATTTTACAGAATGGGACATTCACAATTTCTCTGGCCAATCTGTTCCGATGCCTTAGCAACTTCATCATAAAGAATTTCTTCCTTATGTCCGATCTAAATATACCCTCCTTCAGTTAAAGTCATTGCCTCTTTTCAGCAGGGCTGCTATCAATCCATTTACGCCTCAGTCTCTATTGATATTGAAGTTGGCTCCAGTTCAGGTGCAGTACCTTGCTCGTGGCCTTGTTGAACTTGGTGATGACAAAGATTTCATGAAGGTTCTTCATGAAGGATTTCATGAAGTTAAATTCATGATGTTAAGGACTTCTTAAGTGGACAGCAGTAGGACAGGAAAAGTCCAAGGTCAGTATGGTTCACAGAGCAAGGTGCTTCTCCAAAAGAAATGTAAAAACTATTTAACCTTCATTTTGGGGTGTATAGAAAGGAGTATGAGTTTCAGCCCTCGGAGCAGATGGGCCCTTTTAAGTCCCCAAGTCTCGAGCTACGAGCTCATCAAAGGGTTTTACGTTAAAAATATACAAGGCTCCAACAATATCCACCCTCCAGAAATATTAGAAGAGCCTTCATTCCTTTTAACACCTCAAGAGAGTGCGCAAAGGAGAAAAGTTGCACACGTTTTTTCAGAGCGTATTTTTGCTGCTAAACTTTAGAAAATAAGAGATATTGGCAAAAGTTTAAAGGGTAACATTCAACCAAAATAAAGCATTCCACAAAGCATTGACTTAGCACATGATAACCCATACAATTTAGCAAAATCCAATGCATTCGGTCCTCAGCTACCCAAAACATTAAAAAAGGAGTTTAAGAAAAGAAAGGAAAGAGAAAAAGAGAAAAGTCATAGCTACCACCATAGTCCTGTGCAAGCCCAGCTCCCACATTGCCAGATGAGGGTGTTCAGGCAAAGATGATCATCACATGTTGTTGTTTTTCTGTGCTTTGGCCCTGTGGCCACACCACTCAGGTGGGACTTCTGGTGTGCCAGCCAATCCAGGGCTGGGTTAGGGGCACAGGGGTGTGGGATAGGCTGTGCTCCCAGGATGGTTTTGACTGACGTATGGTGTGGGGCTGTCCAAGGAGGAACCAAGGGCTGGATTGGGACAGGGTGTTACCTCACCTGTGTGAGGTTTGACCCGTTCCTTCCCCTCCTGCTCCCCCACTTCAGTTCATCCAACCCAATAATTAATATAAATTAATATAAAAATCCAGTGTCTCACAGGCCTTATCTGGATTTATCAAGTATAATTGCCTATATATATGATTGAATTCACAGCTGTCGCCACCTCTGTGGGCACCCCTGGACTTAGAAGGGGTGTGACTATACCGCAAAGTGTGCATAAAAGCACAAACACACAAACAAACAAAATGTTTAGAAAATAATTATTTTAAAGTGGAAAGTAATTGAGGTGACTTAGTGATGGAAAATGATGCAATGATGAAAAACCCACAGACATTCTTCTGAAAGCTTTCCTCTGTCAATTAAATATTCACACTTTACTTAAAACAGACATGGCTTTTTCCATACCTTAGTGTCAATTATTCTGGGTATCTGGGAACTCAGGCTACTGAACTTCATAAAGGAAGTACTGCTACTATATACAGATAATTATATGAGCAGTACAACTTGTCAGACTAGCATATTAAGTAAAGTATAGGTTGTCCCTGTCCTTGATTTATCTACCCATGACTGGCCATTGGCATTGTGCCCAGGAACATACAGGAACATCTCAATTTTTAGAGACCCAAAGTCTGAGGAAGGGGCAGAATGGCAGTTCTAAGCGTTTAACAGACACAAAATAAACCTTTCCAGGGAGCGCTGATAAATCAGTCACCATGTCCTCTGGTGACTCCTCCTCGCTGAGAGGTGACTAATTTATTTGAGAAAAATATAAATTCTATGTCAGGGATTACAATCTGTATTATATAACTTTCTATAATATGCTATCCAAAATCAACTTTCTTGAAAGTCCAGTAGATGAACTTGGAATTTATCTGAATGAAGTTCTCTTTTCTCACTAGCTATTTTTTTCTAGATGGAGCAGTACTTCCTGAAGCTAATAAAAGCATTATTACCTGTAAACACTAATATGCTAACCAAATTCATACCATTGAATTATTTTACCATGCTTTTTGCATTTATAAGTATTGTTAATACAAGTTCCTTACTGTCTTGGCTACAATCAAAATCACAAAGAGATATTTCCCCTTTGAATTTGTAGTAATAAACAGCTACAGAAATATTTTACTGTTGCTACACTTTGAGGTATTGGTAACCATAGGAAAATATGAAAAAAGCCCAAATCAGTTCCTCATTACAATTAATCTTTAGCTATTTTCACAATTAAGATAGAAGCCAATATAATGTTGGCAATTTATTGCTTGGTCCTGCTGAGAGGCATCATTTTGTCCTAGGGGAGGACATGTCTTGGGAAACAGTTCTATTTAATTTGCAACCATAATCAAGAGATGTGATTTTTATTTATGTAGGAAAAGTATATGAATTTTAGTTACAAATGGATTTCGGCAGGATGTGGCTCACAACCTCGGATAATCACACTGCAAGGGCTTAGAACTCTTCTTATGAGTAAAATGACTGGGACTTTCTGTCCAGCTCTCATCCACTGCTAAATAGATAAAACTATTTTTACTTTCATTTGCTTTGCTAACCTGAGGGACACTCACAATTTTGCTAAGGCCTTACACAATACAGTAGCTAGCAATAACTTGTCTTTTTGTTTTCTTTTAGCATTTTTTGCTTTTCTGCTAACACCATTTACTTGTCAGGAAAGCACCCCAGTGGTTTCGAATCAGAAATAGCTTGACATTTTCAGATGTGGACAAGGAAGAAAACCCAAGATGTGCTGAGGGGATACTCATTTTGAAGGTTCTAGTAGAAGCTGAATCAAGTTGAGGATGCCTCCTTGGACTGCAAACTGCTTGTACTGATATCTATCATCAGAAGACAACCTCCAGGGCAATTTCAAGACCTGTGCTCCCAGGTGACAGTACTAGGTAAAGTCAATGGGAAGAGGCTGGGCTAGGGTCCAGCTAACATTTAGCTAACTTAGGTTGTGACACGGTTTGAAGGAGCATTGTAGACAAGAGACCTGTTTGACTGCACCAAGATCAGCTGTCCACTGCTGTCCTTTGCTGCCTTTGAAGGGTGATCAGAGCAGATGGAAATTTCCATCTTTGATTAGCTAGGAGGAAATTTAGATTTCCTGTGATATAGTCCAACCACAGTGTAGCAGAAGCAGAAAAGTTCTATGCTCCTGGCAACTGTAATAGCCTTCATTGACCTTGTCAGCACTGTGTGTAACACAATCTATTTTTTCCATGTGGTCTGTAAAATCATCCTGGAAGCACAATACAACTTGAGAGTAAACAGGGCACTGGAAGTTCCATTTTAACTATATTACATATAGGGTAATATACTATTACATAAAGGGTATTCCACACTTAAGAATTTCAAGAGTGGTGTTCAAGAATGTCACCCATAAGATACTGACTAAGCCATGTATTCAGTAATTGCTGCACTGAAAATATGCAATGTAATCAGGAAAGGGTTAAAGGCTTATTTAAATTGAAGAATTATTCTTAATGGGTGCAAAACTCCATCTGCTTTCACAGTGCGAACAGGGAAAATTATGGTACTATCTATGCCATCCATTTCCTTCTCCTCTGATGCATTATAATGGCATCTAAAGAAAGAACTAGCCACCACATGTTTTTCTATATTATGCAAACTGAACTTTTCAAATCCATGAAGAATGTCAGCAAAAGTTGTCAGTCTTGTACATGGATCATTGCCAGTTTTGAAAGGTGAGAGTCAGAACTGCAGATTGTAGGTTAGATTCTTTCTCTCTCTCTCCCTCTATCACTTCCTTTACTTCTTTCCTGCTCCCTTGCCCTTCTCATTTATTATCTTTTCTTATTTTATTCCTTTTATTTCTTTGCAATAAGAGGCAGAGCTTTTCAAGACAACAAAAAGGGACAATTATTCAGAGTAATCATCTAGGAGAGCAGAAAACGCTTTTCCCATTTGTTATGCATTCAGGCAAGTGCTACAAGAAATAAGAGACTTTAACACTGTTTACTTCTGCTGAGCCAAAAGTAAAAATTATCAATTGCTTGTGGCTTAGTTATTCCGGGTTACTTAGCCTGGAATGCTTGTGTTGTGTAGCTTTAGTACATATGCTTGCTTTGCTATCTACACTCATGATATGCACAGATGAAGACGGACATCATATAGCACCAATTACAGTGTTCGAGGTGAAAGACATCTCCACTCAGTGATGCCCTGTGTACTGTAAAGATTGAGTCTCTTAGTCTGTTGAATCACAGTGAGTATTGTTTTAATCCCAGTTTTAATAAAAATATTTTGTTTTATTTTTCAAGAAACATACCTGTCCTGAAGGTCCAGCATCTGTATTTTAACATAGGCTTTGAACTTCTTTTTTTCTCATGATTACTTACCTAAAGAGCTATAGTGAAAGAAAAATATAGTGCTTAGTTCTGGAAATATTAAATTATTCTGTCAGATTGTTCAGATTGATTCCTAATTCAGGCATCTCTGAATGTCACTATTTGTTCAGTGCCTTTATCTCTGTGGGATGTGAGACCACAATCCAGCTACAGCAAGAGATTCTCACTCTCAGCTTCCCAGGGTGAAAGTCTCTCCCCATGCCTTAGAGGAGATACCAGTGTGAGAGAGCAAAGGTGTGTCTGTGGTCCCAGCTGCCAGACCCAGAGCTTCCTCTCACAGCTGATTGCCCATGCTATATGCTTAAAGCTCTCTTTTTGGGGCTTCAGAATTTTTATCTGTTGGCTATACAATCTGCCAGGAGGAGAAGGCATCTTGTAGCCTGGTACCATTGGTCTCTCTTTTATGATGTAAAAGTGGTGGGTTCAAATTAGTCAGCATTTGGGGAAGGATCACAAAAGAAGTTTTCATGCTTCCTGTGTTGTTAGAGGACGTTGGGGGATGAAAATTGGAATCTCCAAGTGAAGAAAGCAAGATTCACAAAAATGCCCTGCAACATTCTTGAATTGATGCCTGAGAACAAGAGTTTCAGACCCATGGTTTTAATTAGAATTTTATTTTGGATGGTTTGGGTATATTAGCTTGTCAGTTCTTCAGCCCTCTTGTGGTACATAGTTTTATCCCGCTTCTTGTAGAGGAGTTTTGAGAACTTAGGACAGCAATCTAAATTTACACCCAAGTTTCCACATTTGCCACAACTGAATATGGCAGAATCTGACACCTCCACTGAGAGGTGACCAAATAAAATGCTTGGAAGTGACTCTTCAAGCCAGCCTTGTGGGTTTGCTCCAGTATCCTGACGTAAAATGATTATTCCTGAATCAGAAACCAGGCACTGAGGAACTATTTTGCATAGATATATGCATTGCTTTCTGATTTTTGAATTTATAATGAAACACCGAAGAGTCTGAGACTGCAATACATTTGTTCTGTGTTTGTAGAGGAACCTAACAGAGAACAGAATTTTTACTGTAACTGCTTTTTTAAAGTTAAAAGATCTTTCTTCTTTTTAAATTATGTTAAAAGTGGACATTTTCAATATCCAGCCCATTAAAATTATCCTCAGCAGGTACTCTTTGCTTCCATGTATATCAAATGTTGAGACATAAAAAAGGTTTAGGAAATCTCAAGATGTTTTATTGACAAATAACTTTGCAGCCCACAATTCTAGCTCTTGTTAATTTATCACTAATACACGTTGGACTGTACAGCATTTGGGAAATATTCATTTTAAAAACAGTAGATTGGTATTGGAAAGGAAAGTTGTACTGAAATTTAACATTGTGCAGGCAAAATAACATATATCAAGTTCCAAAAACAAAAGGCAAAAGTATTAAAGAATAGCAGTAACAAGAGTTCAGTGATTGTTAAAACCATAAATAAGCAAATCAGCTTTGCAGAGACAAAGAACTAAGCTGATAACTGAAGTTACCATTTATGACTTATAGCTGCAAAGCAGTCTATGTGCAGACCTGACCACTGGGAGATATCCTCAGCCCCTGCTGCTCTGGGGTAGCAAGGTGTCACTATTGGGGCATCCTGCTGTGGACTGCCAAGGACAGGGCAGGAAAGGGGGTAGGAGTAGACTTCTGGATGTCTAAGGGGTCACGAGAAGCCTTCTGGTCCTGTCAGCACTGCACATAACTTGCAACTTCTTTTCATTGTTGTTAGTCATATGCAAAGTGGCTTGGTATCTACACATAATTAAGAAGTTGTAAGATCCAGGGTATAAAGTGGGGGTTTTTTGCTATGCTCTTCCTTAGCTGCTGTGCTGCACTGCTCCTCAGCAAGCCCTCCAGCTATAGGCTAGTTGATTTTAAACTAGCAAGACCCTTGCAGTAAACAAACACAGTCATTTCATTTTAAAAATACATAAGGGGATTTGCACTGCAAGATTGACGTGACTATCTGATTGCAACAAAAAAAAATCAAAAAGTTTTTTCTATGGTTCATATAGTTTGTGGTTTCTGGTAATCTAAATGCACATCTTCCAAAAGAAAAGTGAAAGTATATTATATATAGCATATCCATAGAAAAGAATTACAAAGACCTAGCACATCTCCCCAGTGAAACACATGGCAAAAGCTCCTTTTGATTCATCAGCAATGGAACCACAAATAAATAGTAAGTCATAAATATTACTTATGTACTAATACAATAGACTAAATAGACTCATCTGAGACAAAGAAAAAACACACCATTTTATATGGAAACTATGCACAAAGCAATTTACAAATTGTTAATGTCATTATATATTAATCAACTCTTAAAATAATTATAGATGCATTTCCACCATTTGTCAAAATGCTCACAAATTCTGGTCAAAGCAAGGAATATAATAGCAACATATATAGACTGTGTTCCTGTTGGCAGTCAGCATAGTACTCTGTGCCTGCAGTCAGAGCCAAATCCACCTGTTTGGTATCCAGAGAGACACACACTGTAATTCTCTTTTGACTCCATTTCAGTGCTATCACGTGAGGAAGTTCTAGTAATATTAATTCCTGCACTGTATCATTGTTAATTTTTACTTAAAAGTTTCCTAAATGCTTTAAAAATAAGTTAGCAATAATAACAAATAATCTCAAAGATTGTGTCTGACTCATTCCTTAAACTTCTGGCAAAACAAGTTAAAAATCCTGGAAAGATCCTAGTTTCCCACTACTCCCAGCTTGCTTTTTCACAACTGACTTACTTACAGAATACAATCTCCAAACACCTCATGCTAGATCATTAAAATTTTGTCACTAATTTGGTACATTGTGACACAGTTAAGATGCTGGTCACTGAAAGTCAGTTTATATATAATTCTGCATTTCATTCTGGCAAATTATAAAAACATGTGGCCCAACAGATGACTAACTTTCTCTAATTACTAATCTTTCCCTTTCTTCTTTGCATATTATTCACTGCATGCATCAATGGTAGTGAAAATAGTTTATTAAAAAATTAAAAAATTTTACTCTTTTCTTGTTTACTAAGATACTTAGCCATGCTTTCTCTCCTGAAAAAAAATCATTTAGGGTAATTCTGTCATCTGAATTATGTGAGGGTTCAGACATGACCGGCCTTTGTTGTCATATTATCTGTGATTCTATGAGTAAGCCCAAAAGTAAAGGAAATGAACAGCTGAAAATCATCCGGCACAAACTGAGCTTCAGCTTATACTGAAAACAAAATATTTCACCCCAAGGACAGTAAAGTGCTAGAGAACATTAGCCAGGGAAGTTGTGCAGTTTACATCTTGGAGAGTTTCAAGATGTGACTAGACAAATCCCTAAACAACCTGGTCTGAACACAGTGCTAACCTTGCTTTGAGCAAGAGATTGGATGAGCTGGTCTTCCAACATCCCTTCCACTTGAAACAGTCTATGATTCACTGTTTCTTCTGCTTTTGAATAATCTGGAAATTACTAGCAGAATTGGAAGATAATATGTGGGAACCTTAAAGTGAGAGCACTGTCTTAGGTGGGTTTCCTCTCTGTGCCTGCAGGACCAAAGACCTGCAATAGCCACAAGCTCCTGCACTGCACGTCCTTCTGGGAAAACACCACATGATATAATCCAAGATTTGGATCTTGGATTAGTTACTTGCATAAGCATTTCCCTCTGGTACCTGACTTCATTTAGCCAAGTGTTGGATGTCTGTAATCCTAGTCATTACTGTAGGGGATTAGTTAATGTAATTGGTATAGTGGCAGCTCCTGATAGGCCTAGCGATAGCCATAGCCCTATTTTGCCACTGTATGAAAGTGAGGTAGCCATCCTAAAGAAATAGCAGCCTCAGTCAGGCTTAAAAGCATGGTGGCATGCACAGACAGCAACTACTTACACAGAACTATTGAGAAAAAGTGCTTCTTTAATAATTCACTGCAGCTGAACCTGCAACTACATAAGAAACATTGCTATATGATGTATTCTGGCATGATAGAAATCGTGACTGACATCTCTAAATAAGCACTATCAAAAATAAATGTAAACCATCTAACCAAAACCCAAGAGCATTCTTTGGTGGTTATTGCTGTTAGGAAAAAATTGATAATTTGCACTGTCCGTAAAAAACAGATTAAGGTTTACAACTATTATACAGGTGTCCCAAGGCATGATCAATATAAATACATGCAGCTTTCATTCCACTAGCTCCATGCTCTTTACAGATTATCACGGGTCTTCTTCTCAACAGGTAAGCCTATAGTCCTTATGGTGAAAAACATGTAATAATCAAATACAAGATAGTTATTTGAAGGTATCTTTGAACTCCAACTTCCATTTTGACTACATTGCACTCTTTTGTGTTTAGAACAATACAACATTAACAGAGTCTAGTAACCTTTAACTGCCACTTGTCCTGTAGAGATCAAGAGCCTCCAGGTGAAGATGCACTTGATGACCATTTGAGTGTCAAATCTTCAGCACTCTGTTTTATGATTTCATTCAACAAGGGGATATATCTCTACTTTTGACAAAGAAGTATGATGATAATTTAGTCTCCATTTATATAGGTCAACTCGGATCTATCAATACATATCTACCCAGAGAATTATTTTTTTTTACAACAGCAAGGACATGTTTCAGTGAGGTCTTGGGAGGAGTTAGACTGAACATATGCCTAAGTATGTATTCTCCTTCCAGTTTACAAGGTGCTTAATAGAGATAAAGTGCTGTGTAACTGGTCATGTTATTCTCCATTTTTCTTGCAGTTTTGAGAGGTCTGTAAACAACATATTCAAGACAGTCCCCTGCCTGATCTTTTGCTTGTGATCAACACTGTTTCAAACAGAGTTTGAATCTGGAAAACAGAAAACCAGTATGTTCTATGAAAACCCCCAAATAAGAAATAGCAAGAATATGTATTTGAAATAATAAAATCTACATTTCATTATTCTGCTACCCTGAGAATGGGGTCAAACTGACAGTGATGATGGCTGTGCACATTTATTTTTTTTCCTTCATAACATGAAGATATAAAAATTCAGACTAGCTGAACTAGATTAGAAACCTGATCTAACTATGATATTTAGGAGGTCTAGCACTCTTCCTGATTAGACTCTCAGACTGGATCATCAGTCTCTGGGACTGTGAAATATGGCATTTATGGCAATGTAGATCCTTATCGTTGTGGTGACAAAAAACATTTTAAGTGACTCACCACATGTGTGAAAAGAAAATACACTTTTTTTTTTTACAGCCCAGTGCTATTTGTAGATGGAATGTTTGGTATCCAACTTGGGTAAGTATAGAGATCAAATATAGGCACTATCCATGTCATAATTGCAAGCATAACTACAACAACTCCGATGATGTTAATTCCCAAACCAGCTTTCACCTAAAGAAGAGGAAAAAGAAAGCAGAAACTTACATCAAGATACTGAAGAAAATTTTTAAAATCCCAAAAATCCCGTTTAGGGACTTTTGCTTAAAACTCACCATGTCTGTAACAGTTAAATGACCATATGAAAATACAATGGCATTGGCTGGGTTTGCTACAGGAAGCAGGAATGCAAAAGAAGTACACAAGGTAGCAGGTATCAAGATGAAAAGTGGGTTCACATGAATGGCTTCAGCCTATCAAAAAATAAGAGAGAGTAGAGCTGTCAAGGGACGCATTTGCCAAATTAAATACATATATACAAATTTTGTATATTACCACAAGTGAACTATGAATAGAACTGCCAGTTTAAATAGTGAGAAGTAACCTTTTTTGGTACCTCATTTTTTTAAGATTGTATCTGAGAATGCTTCAGAAGAGAAAAAGTGGTCGAATACAGAATAGTTACTGAACTTTAAATTCACGCTTGATATTTTCTGATATAATAAGACTATTGCAAAGGCAACTCACACTACACAGGCATGACAAGTAAATCCGCTGCAAGAAAGATGATAAAGTTGAATTTGTATATAATTCAGAAGAAGAGTTCAATGAGGGGCTCAATTCTGTTTAATATCTTTGTTGGTGATCTAGACGAGGGGATCAAGTGTACCCTCAGCAAAGTTGCAGACAACACTAAGCTGGGTGGGAGTATTGTTCTGCTGGTGGGTAGGAAGGATCTGCAGAGAGATCTGGACAGGCTGGCTGGATGGGCTGAAACCAATGTTATGAGGTTCAAGGAGGCAAAGCGCCAGGTCCTGAATTTTGGCCATTACAACCCCACTACAGGCTGGGGACAGAGTGGCTGGACAGTGACCCAGTGGAAAAGGACCTGGGGAGTACTGGTCGACAGCAGACTGAACATGAGCCGGCAGTGTGCCCAGGTGGCCAAGAAGGCCAAAGGCATCCTGGCCTGTATCAGAAATATTGTGGCCAGCAGGATTAGGAGAGGAATAAGCCCCCCATACTTGGCACTGGTGAGGCCACACCTCAAGTACTGTGTCCAGTTCTGGGCCCCTTACTTTAGGAATGACACTGAGGTACTGGAGTGTATCCAGAGAAGAGCAACAAAGCTGGTAAAAGGTCTAGAGGGTAAGTCTTATGAGGAGCAGCTGAGGGAGCTGGGGTTGTTTTGTCTGGAGAAAATGAAGCTTAGGGGTGACCTTCTCTCTACAACTACTTGAAAGGTGGTTTTATCCAGGTAGAGTTTGGTCTTTTCTCCCAGGCAACTAGCAATAGGACAAGAGGAAGTGGCCTCAAGCTGCACTAGAGGAGATTCGAGTTGGACGTCAGGAAGAATTTCTTCACTGAAAGGGTTGATAGATATTGCAGTGGACTGCCCAGGGAGGTGGTGGAGTCACCATCCTTGGAGATGTTCAAGAAACGATTGGGCAGAGTATTCAGTGCCACGGTTTAGTTAACAAGTTGGTGATCAGTCAAAGGTTGGACATGACGATCTCAGAGGTCTTTTCCAACCTAAATGATTCTGTGACTTTGTGAAAAGAGGATTAACATTTCTTTGAAAGAGAGGAAAAAGGCATTAGTATGTGTCTAGGCTAGCCAAGAGGAAAATTAACAGACTAGAAGACAAACGGTAAGTTTTGAAGAAGAAAGAATCAGATGATTTGATAAAAATGATGAGAACAAAGGACAGAATTGAGCTAAGGACAGAAGAAACAAAAATTATATATAAAGCACATCTGTTAGTCCTTTCTTCTCTTTCGTGACAACATTTCTTAACTATTTTTGCTGAAGATATGGCCCTGTAGAAACCCTAAGAGAGCTGTTCTTTTTAATACCTTCAACTATTCACAACTAGTAATAACAGCATCAATTTTCTTGTGTAGAACTATGTTGAATTTTGCTGGGGTAAAGTTAATTTTCTTCACAGTGGCTTGTATGTTTTGGATCTGTGCTGAACACAGTGTTAATAATATAGAGATATTTTTGTTCCTGCTGAGCAGTGCTTACACAGAGCCAAGGCGTTTTCTACTTTTCTTACTGCCACACTGGCAAGGAGACTGGAGATGTGCAGAAAATTGCTAGGAGACACAGCTGAGACAAGTGATCCAAACTGACCCATAGGATATTCCATACCATACGGCATCAATGCTCAATATATAAAGTGTGGCGAAGAAGGAGGAAGCAACGGGACATTTGAAGTGATGGTATTTGTTTTCCCAAGTAACTGTTATGTGTAATGGGGCCCTGCTCTTCTGGAGATGGCTGAACAACCACCTGCCCAAGCATCTGTGTGGTACTTGGTTGCTGGCTGGGTTTAAACCATGACATGAATTTTTACCTGATTTAAATAAATTTTCAGCATCTCTCATAAGAAATACCTTAAGCATCCAATGCACAATACAGGACAGCAAAAAAACTGCATGTGAAGTATTTTATGGAGACTTAAAAACCGCTTCTTCAAGCAGCTGTATTATTACATGGATGATAGAGCAGATTCTGATTAAAAATATCATTTGTTATACTCACCAAAGGTGATAGTATAGGCAAAAATATTGTAATGGTAGCTGGATTGCTGGCTACTTCTGTTACTGAAGTGACAATAAGGCAGGATATCAGGATAATCAGCCACAAGGGTAATGATCCTAGAGGGGTCAATTTACTGGCTACCCACTCAGAAAGTTTTGAAACCTGCATAAGGAACACAACAACATGATTCTGTTTAGCAAGTCACTATACGGAAAAATTAAAAAGTGGTATAGAACAGGACTTTACTCATCTCCTAATTGCAAAATATTTGTGTAAAAGAGAAAAATCAGAAATATTTTTCATATTCCTACCACACATTTTTAAGCCCATTTTTCTAATTCAATGGTGCCCTACAGGAGCCCATGCAAACTATAGTCCATTTGTTTATATTGGCACCTCTGAGGTGGTTAGGGGAGTCTTAATCAGAAAATGGTAATATGCATATATCAGGCTTCACAAAAAGAGTCTGGGTCCAAACCTGCTTAGTTTACTGGAGTAACCATCAGGTTTCACATGAGAGGTACCTCAGTGACATGTGACATTAACCCTAAGGCTTTGGAAACAGTGTGCTTTCACAACTCCTACTGCCATCAGGCTTAAATTAAACAACAAACAGTAGTTATCATTGTGCATAGTCTCGGAAGACAAAGGAGACTTCTTTTTTGTAAACCAGCTTTCTAAATGTCCTGAGTATTCATCGCATTTATTGTGTTCAATATTCATACAAAACAATGTGCTAAAAGAAGAGAATAACTGTGAATTCACTGCATGTCTGAATTGCTCCTGATGTGGTTCAGGCTATTTGTTCAGTATCTTCTATTAATTGTATTACCTCACAGCCGTCTGCCAGTGCAAACCCGCCACCAACAAGAATAGCTATTTCCCAGGGCATGCATGACTGAAATTCCTTCCAAGTAATGAGTGGAGTGTAACCAAAAACAGCTAGAGAAAAAGAAAAAAATAATAAAAAAAACCCAAATCCCCAACCAACATTTAAAAACATATTGACAAGCTTTTGAAATAATCTCTCTGAGGAAGTACTAGGGAAAAATTCAAAGGCAAAAATCTCATAATTATAACATGAACAAAGTCTGTGTTGGAAACAACCTGCACTTCCTGTGACAGACCTTTAGCTTAGGAAAACTGTCACAGCTGGAGATATTACAGCTGTAACGGTTTCCACCACTGAAGCATTGGCCGCTTTCCCCTCCTTCCCTATGTGGAAAATAGCTGTGGGATATTAATGAGTTTAATTTATTCAATAAAACCGCACTATTCAAACAGATTGCTGTGCAAAAGCTGTTTCACTTAGGCTCATTTAGATTTTGATTTTGCATTTTCTGTGAACCCCTAGATCTCATTGATTTCAGCAATGCAATTGAATGCAAGGACAAGCCAAAAGTATACTTTAGGGAAAATTCCATTTTGAAGAAGAAAAATTACATGATAATGAACTCATGTACCTTTCTGAATTTTATGAGATACCTTAAAGCAGTAACATTTTGAAAAATAAGCCCAGCCCTGCCCCACTCAGTCCCATTTCAAAGCCCATTGCAAAAAATGGAAAGGTGGTTTCTATTGGTGATGATGAGCTGCAGGTAGCAGGTTCCTGCTGCTCACATTGCACAATTGTTGGCACTAGCTTCCAGGCCAGGGATGCTTCATATCCCAGTAAGATCTTATCCTATATTAAGATTTTAGCATTAGTTTTTAACATCATTCCTCTAACCAGTGCAATAGGTTATATTTATGGTAGCATCTTAGATATCTTATTGTAGTAAAATCTACATCAAAATATACTCAACTGCTTTCTCCATTTGAAGTCCTAGACCATGTTTTTGCTGGAATAATAAAGAACAGGAGGCCTATCAATAAGGCAGCTGTTGAATCCGTAATATAGCCTTTATACCTAAGGAGAAGTTAACAAGAAAAAACCCACATAAATATATATATTCAGTAGGAGAAGGGGAAAAGAGTGAGGAGGAGGATGGAATAGCAGAAAAGAGCAGCTGTGGACTTGAGCACAACCCTCTATTCTCCATCCTTTACACTACTTGGTGTGGTGGAAAGAGGCAGAGGAGTAAGGAATGAAGAAGTCAAGTTGAGCCTGGAAAAAAGAGGGTGGGGGAAAAGTGTTTTAGTTTTTGTCCTTTTTTCTCATCATCCAACTCTATTTTTAATTGGCAATTAAATTAATTTTTCCCATATCAAGTCTGTTTTGCCCATGATGGAAGCAATATCCCTCTCTTTATCTCAACCCACAAGCTTTTTGACCTTATTTTCTCCTCTGTCCTGTTGACAAAGGTCACTGAGACCTGGGCACCTGACAGAGAGTGACAGAGAGTGAAGGTCAACTCATCACATCAGTAGAAATATTTGGTGCAGTCCCTCTAAATTCATAAATAAGGATCATGAGGAAACGTGTGCTATTTTGCCACACAGAAAGGGTGATGTTTTTACAGCTAAGAAAAGGAAGCAGAGCTATATTATCATTCTCCTATGGCTGTCATTATGAGGGTCATACCCACAAGTGTCAAGTTTGTTTTGGTCATTTCCAGTGTCTAAAAACTCTTTGCTGGGCTGTTTCTTAAATTGATTCAATATCCTTCTAACTTGTACAGAGTAGCCCCAAGATCAAGCAAGGCCCAAAGCTCAGCTCTAAGACCATTTTATCACATCCATCTTAGTCTGTTGCACACTGTTAGAGGGTGACATATCCCAGTCTGTCTTATTTCAGTCAAGATGGTCATTAAAATGAATAAAAATTTTACTGAAGAAAGTTAAAGCAAATATTTTAAAATCTTTGTTTTTTTTTTAATTTACTGCAAGTTCATCTGCAAGATTTTCTGAACCTATATACCAATATGTATGTTCTCTTAGCCTCAGACCATATGCTTTTCTGAACAAGCAGCTACAGTAGGTCCAATAATAGTTTTCCAACAGATCTTCCCAGCAGCTTAATGTTTTATACTAAACAAGAGGTCTTCACTGAAAGGGAAAAATTTGCTCCTGGTTATATGCTACAAATACATAATCTGCTAGATCGCTTTGCTTTGTTAGGTGAAATTCAAAAAAGCTTAATATGCATAGCACACTGACACCAGAACCAGCATAGTTTTAACTAACATTGTCACAAAATGAAGCTACCATAGCAATTGATTTGGTTGTCTAGTATTTTCTATCTCCTGCCTCCTAGTGTCTGCTTGCATAGAAAACACATCTTGAAAAAAAGTTATTATAGTGCTATGGTTTCTTAAGGTGAAGGGTTCTGCCTATATATCACCTTTAGCCTAGGAAGAGATGCACTGGGTCTAAAGATCCAAAATCTCTTCCTCTAGGATTCTATCCTGCATTCTCTAAACACTTGCTGGGAGATTTAAAGGAAGGCAATATTTAGATATACAAACAATTCATGCTGCCACTTTCCCCTAGGCAGCTGCATTTTCATAAAATGGTTGAGGTTGTAAGGGGCCTCAGGACTTGGGATCTGATGCAATCCCACCTTTTCAGGAAGACTCACACAGAGCCAGTTGCCCAGGACTCTGTCCAGTTCTTTAATATCACCAAGGATGGAGACTCCACAACCTCTCTACCATAACAGGTAAGAACCATTTCCTGATGTTCAGGAGGAATCCCATGTTTCAGTTTTTGTCTATGTCATGTCTCTCATCCTGTCACTGGGCACCACTAAGAAGACTGACTTTGCTCCATATCAGGCAGTTTTAAACATTATCAAGATGACCCTGCAGCCTCCTTCCTTCAAGGGTTGTTCCTCCCCACTTTGCACTTACACTTGTTGACCTAGAGAGGTGCAATTTTTTGTTCTCAAAACTTAGTACTCCTGACACAAAATACCATCCTCAAAAAACCTCCTTGGGATACACACAACATACTGTTACGAAGACACACATATAAGGCCATTTCAAAGAGAAGCTTTTCAATCTTTATCAAATTCTGAGATAAATATTTTTTCAAAATACATTTATCCAAGCTGTAATACAATTTCATATACGACATCCACCTGCTTATAAGACTACAAATCTGATTTTGCTGTAAGAAAGCAAACCCCCTGTTGATTCAGGAGATCTCACGTAACTGTAAATGAGATCATTGTAGAGAAAAGGGCTGTGGGCAAAAATACAGAGTGATCTTGTATTAGAATCAAAGAAAGCAATAAAGCATGCAGAAAAAAAGAAAGAGTACATTCAGGCAATATTCTGATGAAGAGGGAAGGAAGCCTACCTAGCAGAGACCAGCTGTAATCAGCTGCAGCCCAGTGCTGAACTTACTGTTTCTTGTGAGTTTCATAAAGTCCTGGCAAAAGGCCAACCTGGAACTCCTCTAATTGAAGCTAATACCCTACAGCCTGGAATCAGGCCAGGACATAGAAGGAAATTGCTACAGCAGAAATGATGTGTGATCCTGTGCTGTCAACAGATGGGGAGGAAACAGGCCTTTTTACACTGTGCTGCTCTCTATAGTGTTATACAATATTTATTAGAACATCCCGCTATCTGCTCCCAGAGGGAAGTAACGGGTGCAAAGCAGGAGAGAAAAGGAAGGATTAATCTTTAATAGATTTAACAATTTTTCTGGTAAAAGTAATTTACTTTTGAAAGGCATCTGATAAAGCTGCTGTAGACGAGTACTACCCAGTACTGATACAGCACAAATGTGGATTAAAAATTGGCTGACATTAAAAAAAGTAGCACTTAAAAAGTAGAAAGATATCATAATTAAATACCAGTATTTCTGCTGAGATTTAAAAAATATCAGTGTTTGCATATTAAAGGAGTATTCAGTAACTTGTGAGAATGCACACAAGGGACTGAGAACATGAACACGGGTGGTGAGAGTGATGGGATTTTTTTTTAAGCAAAACTTTGAGCATTTCATTTAGGTTGTTAAACAAAACTTGTAAGGAGATATAATTACCATATACATATATTTCTAAAGCAGCAATCACAGAAAAGTTTTTAATCCAACAAAGAAAGACAAAAACAGGTAGCTGGAAGCTATATTCAGACTGAAATAAGATGTGAGTTTGTTTAGTTTGACAATAGAGACGACTATCTAGCAGGATAGACTATCAAGGAAAGCAGTAATTTCCAAAATTTGAGGAACCTGGGCTTTGCCACTCGGACATCGAGACTGGTTTCTTTCTCAAAATTTATGTTCGAATAAAACTAATCTCTGTTAGGCTTAACATACAGAACAATGTATCTTTTCTGATCTTCAGCATGTTAGAATAAAGGATCAGACAGACCTTTCCATTATAAGAGCCTGCGAGTAGTGGTTCCCACCTAATAGGACTCACTCACTGGTCTGGGAGGGTCTCAAAATTACTTAAAGCTCTGACATTGTGGCTTTTCATAAGGTCAAAGCTCTTTTCAGGTGACAGAGGCTTGCTTGAGACTGCAGGATATGATCCTGTGCAAAGCAAGTACTATCAGATTTCTCTAAGGGTGGAGAATATTTCCTTACGTTTGTTTCCTGTTTCATATTTAAGGAAGTTGTGCACATGCCTATTTGTGCACTTAAATCCAAAACATTGAACAATTTTGTATGCAGGTGCCTTAAGGAGCAAATGAGATACAAGCCGCAGTTCATTGCACTGCTAGAAGCCCCTTGGGCATCACAGTGACAGAAACACAGTTCCTGTGTTTTTAGGGTTTTTTCCTGTTTCTTTGTTGTGGTGTGGGTGTTTCGGTTTGGGTTTTTTGGTGTGTTTTTGCTTGGGTTTGTTGGNGCTCAGAAAGTATAAACCTAATTGTCTGGGTTTATGCCTGTTAATGTAATTGATTGATAAACGAAAGGTACCTAGAAATAGGCAGGGTCTGAATAATGAGAAATGTTTTATTTCCCCTAGAAGGGAGTAACAAAAGCTTTTTTTCTGTTCAGGTTACCTCACCCAAATTATAACATGATTCAGCCTAATGTGACATGACACATGCTTGCATTTCTTTCTAAGGAAAACATTAGAGGGCATCCACAAAGTACTGTCTTGTTGAAGAACCTGTAACCATGCTTATTTTGAGAATGTTCTTTATTTCCCCGCCAGTGAACAAAATTCTCAGACAATGGTAACCAGCTTCAAATAGGAATATGTGGCTCTCTGGACCAAAAAAAATCATTTGAGCCAGAAGTCCCATATTTGAAAGGTTGCTTACAATGCCTGTTTTTTGGTATCAGATACAGCTCTTCAAACAGTGCTCAATGAGCACTGAATGTTAATATGAAGCAGAAAGAGAAGCCAAACCAGACTGATTGCTTAGGTAGCTGATTGATTGCTTGATTAGTCAACACTCCAAAACCCCTTCAAGAATAGTGTTTCATATGAGGCAATGATCATCAGCTCTGCTATTGTTATAAGGGGGCTGGGGAGGGAATGTTCTTTCACAAAATTTTTTTTTAATTAAAAGTAAATAATTTGAAAACAGTCTTAGTTTTTAATACATTTTTAATGGCATTTTTTGCATAAAATAATTTTGCTTTACACTTTCCATCTTCAAAGTGCTTCAACTATTCTTTGTAACATCCTCTCCTAGATTTTCTGGAAGAACACTGGGGAAGGTGTCTAAATGTTTGAATGATGGAACAATATTTAAAGAGAGAAGGCATGATGGATGTGTGTCCACACATCATTTGTGACAAAAATTTGTGACAAAAGCACAGGAAAACAAAATGGGAATTTACTATCCTAGTCCAGCACTGGCCTTTGGGCCACCCAATAATAAATGTTAAATCCATAAGGACCTAAACAGCATTAAGTCCTGCTCATCCCAATCCTGCAACTACTTCCCACCAACCCAGAGGAAAACTCAGGCCTTTATCACAGAAAAATAGAACTGAAATTACAGGAAGTACAGCAAGAGAAAAGGAAGTATCACAGTATTATAAGTTCCTGTAAGACTGACTGATTGCTTAGGAAAAAATGTCCAGATGATCCTGCTGAAGCTGTAGCAGAAAGCAAAATAATATAATAGTTCTTGGCTTTCTGGTGGTTAGTTCAATTGTGATGTTGAAGAAGTTACATACAAACAGATAGTAATTTATATCATTAATTTGAGCTGCCAAAGCAGGGTATGTTTGCCTATATGCATATCAGTGTGGCTGTCCCTAGGTGAAGTAGATCAAAATATTTTAACCAAAGGTTTATTCTTGAGCTTTCACATTTGATGAGGAAGTGATCTCCCTTTCAGATTTCAGAACAAATCTGAAATCTAGGCATAATTCCTCTTAGGAGGCACTCTAATTTATCCTGTAGTGGGTTTAACGTATTTCAGATATCGCACACATACATATAGAAAATTGCTGGAGTTTATCTATTCTGTATACTCTATAAAGGTTTGCAATGACTTCAGCCTGGAATATTTTTGAAATATTGAAGGTATTTCAATTTTTGAAAACTGAAAAGAAGGTATATACTTAAGAGACAGTACAGTTCTTGTTGGTGTATCAAAAGAGACCACTTACTTTGGGAAAAGTGAAGACCATCCTGGGATGAAGCCAGGATCTCTGGCGAACCACAGAAGGGTCATGAGACAGAATAGGACAAGTGTAACAGTTTCTGGGTAGCTATAACAAAAACAGAATGATTTATAGATTTTCCTGAATTCACACTAGTATTTAGTTGCTCTTGTTTGCAGATTTATAATCTGAGATACCTAATTGGTCCGAGTTTCTTATACTCCTCCTGAATCACCCATGATGAGGCCTCTTCTCTAGCTGTTTTCTTCTTGCCACACTTGAACATGGTTTTTAAACTGTAATGTAAAGCAGCAAAATTGAATGATGAATTAATGGTGTATACAGGAAAAAAAAAATCCAAGCTTTTCAGTTACCAATAGCATTTTAAAAAAGTAAAATTGTCTCTTTACAATGCAGTATCTCCCATTTCATCAAGCTGAGCATATTGGAGTTAATTGACAAAGCCCAGTAGGAGACTGACAGAGGCTGCAACAGAATGTGTCTTGTTCTTGACTAATTCATTTTCCCAGGAAGGATGGAATTTTAATCATGGAAACTAATTGAAACAATCAAATATATAACTTGGCTATTTAGTGAAAATCATCTATGACTTTGTTTTACTTTGGTTTGGAATGAAAGAGTTTGAGCAGCCTGCACAGTATTTGCTATTGAGTAGGTTTTCATTCTTGGCTAAGACTCTTATACAATATTAGAAAGAACACTATCAATACAATCAAGAAAAAAGGCAATGAAGAAAAATGAAACAATAAGTGTTCAGATATAGAGTAATAAGTGTGGGATGATTCTGTCTGCTTTAAAGTAGTCTCACTTTTTGCCTCTTGCACCACAAGTAGCATGCAATTGTGAAAGATTGGTGTCCCACTTATCTTTCCAGATGTTAGTGAACTCATGGAGAATAAGGCTTTAAAGAATCAGCCAAAAAGAAGTATGTCCTTTCCAAAACCATAAAAGCCCAAGCTCTCTGGAAAAACAAAAACCTTACCATACTGCAATATATAAATTTAGGAAAAGTTTTTTACTTCTCATTTACAAATATAGTCGTTCAGTTTATAACTCAGATATTTTTAAAGTATTCAAAACAAAACCTGACTCCAACAAAGGGTGTATTCTTGACTATTCCAGTCAGACCAAAATATTTAACTTTTCAGTATTCTTCTGTCTTGCATACATGCACTGTTTAATGATGATATGTGTATATTATAAAGTAATGTGTATACTCATTTGTGATACAGACTTTTCACACTGAGCTAAATAGCCAAGGATCCTTATTTTGGAATATTCTTTTCCCATCTGGAGATTAAGCCATACTAATCAAGGATGCAAAATCACTGTTGCTGCATTTTCTTCCTTTTGTGCCTATTAAACCCAGATACAATATTTACTACTGGTACAAATTATCTTTTATATCAATAACTTTTAACTTTACTGATTATACCATTTACTTACTCAAACCCAAGAAAAAGCCACTGGAGCCAGACCCAGGAAAGCAGCAGAATGATAACTGCAATGGGGATGGAGAGGATAAACCAGGATCCAAAATTAATGCACTGGCAATCGGGGTAACGTCTGGATGAAAGTGAAAAAAAAAGTGTGATTGATTTTAATAATCTTCTTTTTACAGTGATTCAGTGTCTTTAACAGTAAACTCCTCCCAGACAAACACTACAAATGCTATCAATAACTGGTCTTTAACCATTTTGCTACATGCAATACAAAATAGTGGGCAGAGGGTATCAAAAGAATTGTACTTTATTTTGCTCTGTTTCGAAATTACAGTAGGAATATTTCTGGCAATATATAGTTTGGAGAAGAAAAACATTTAGCAAGAACTATTTGTTTTTCAAGAGCTCTGGAATGAAATCTGCCATTTTCTTTTCAAAGAAGTTCTACTTAAATATGAGAAGGAATATTGAAAAATGCTTTGGAAAACCACAAAACAAGACGTTCCCTGAATGCAAAGTTTCAAACTGGTTTTTTTGCAATTATTTGCTTTTTTGTTGATTAATGGACCTAAATTCCTCATTTCAGCAATGCCTATCCCCTTAGAAGTCTCCTGGTGCCCTTTGCTAAAACACAAACTTAGTTCCTGCTGCTCTTAGAAATGAATAACAGCTCTTTACAGCCAGATAGTACCTGCCCTGTTCATGCTAAGTAGTGTCTTCTTCCTCAGATAAGCCCATCTTTTTCCATCCAGCTACTCAAATAGTAAAGTACTACTTAACCAAAGAATGATCATCTTGTTGTATGTGTTGGCAGATCACTTATAGCCTTTCCCTCTGTTAAGCAAGTACAACCATGCAATTTCATTTTCTCTCTTTAACAAACTGTTAAGAAAAGGCATGGAATCAAATAATATCAAATCAAAGGGTAAAGTTTCTAATGCGTTCCAGGGGAATCATGTGAGAGCTCAAGAAAGAACATTAAAATTTTGGATTAAGATGAATACAAATAATATAACAGTCTCTTACGTATTGAAGTGCTCAGCAAAAATCAGATTAGTTGATGTTCCTGTGATTGTGGTCAGCCCTCCAATGGTGGCAGAATAAGCAACACATAAGGACATCACTTTGAAAATCCCCCTGTATTTGTTCTTTCTGCTTTTTCTCTCTGCTTCAGCAGGTGGTAGGTTCTACTTAGAAAATATATACACCAAATAATGCATAAGAAGGGCATATCATGAGACACAAAAATAGCATTCAAAGATGTCTCAGAAGAGCCAGACAATTGTGGGCAATATAGCTATATACAATGTGGTTTGGGTTGCTGTTAGAGTTGTTCATGCAAAGGAAAAGGAGGAAAAGTCAGACTGTGAAGTCCTGTTCCTGATCTGTTTCAGTCTTTACAGAAGAACTTCCTTTACATATATACTGATACATATACACACCTGATATATAGAGTATATACTCTGGTGAGGTTGGTTTAACTTGCATAAAATACACTGGGAGTACAAAAACCGGTAATGAAATGATTATATAAGCAAAGCGTTTGTATATGTGTGACTACACATCTATCTCTTATTCGCATGAAACTAGCTTCAATGTTACCTGTGCCATGTTAGGTGTTGCATAGAAGTGAGATTTAGGTTAAAACTAAGTTACACTGCATAATAAAAAGACACCTTAAGTACCTGTTCCCTTCCTTTTTCATTTTCCTTTTCAACTGTGCACACAATACTGCCCACATTGTTGTTATATCTGGAAAAAAAAAGACATGTATTGAAATAAACAGATGTTCTATTGAGATGAATTCTTAGAGCAGAATTTAGTAAATTAATAACAATTACCCATCAACTTGTTTTTCCTTCTCTTTCCACTGAGTGTTTTCACATTCTCCTATGTTATCTGTAAGACAGGGATGCAAAGACAGAAATGCACTTAAGGGAGTAAAACTGGAAAGGCTCCACAAGCATGTCCCATTCCAATCACTTCACATTATCCCATGAATACATTTGTAAGAGCCAACTTGAAAAACAGTTGAATTGTGCCCTATTCCTTCATGGCTCCTATTCCCCAGAATCTCAATCTTCTAATGAGGAGAAATCTTTTGAATTTACAATCCAACTGTGTAGGTAACCAGTTCAGATTCATTTGTTCTCCCAACATTATCCTAGACCTTAAAGAGCTCTTTTCTTGTGCTAACATTTAACCTTCAGCATATATATAGTTTTGTTCAGACAGTTCACTAGGTTGATAAGCCAGCCTCTTCCCTTCTGCCCTCCTCTCATACAACTGCCATCCTCTGCACCTGTTCAGTTTTATTCAATTTTTGTAAACATGAGAGAGCTCACAAACAGTAATCCAAAAGAAGTCTCACAATGAAGCATGTGATGATGATAGTACTTCTCTAGCCATTTAGTTGCATTTCATGTGTTGTTTACTGCTAAGTGAGGGTGGGCAAAGACAGAAGCCAAAGACTGGACCGTGTGCCTACCGTCCGGCGACAGTGCTGGGTTGATGGAGCCACTAGAGCAAGACATCTCCATCTCATCAGCTTCTGCTTCAGCTCTGACGATCTGCTGAGCTACAGCCTCTACAATTGGCATCACCATGGCAGCAGCAGAGGTGTTGCTGAGCCACATTGACAAGAAACCACAGCTAACCATGAAACCCAGCATAAGCCTGGAATAGGAGACAAGATTACTACAGTAACACCTTCTATCACCAATCTATTTAATATAAATGGAAAACATTTTCAACAGAAAATCTTAAAACACTAAAAATTTAAAGCTTGGAATTTACTTTTGAGGAAGTTTATGAATTATAATTATCTTGATCAAAGACACTGGAATTATCGTAATTCAGGGTTAAAATATGCTATAAATTGAAGCAGAAGCAGTAATGTTTATTTATAGAATTATATTATATTTGAACCATCTTTGGAGAAAGAACACTGTGGATGTCACAAATTCAAATGAGAGTTAAAATGGCTAAACTGTTAATGCAGTATGTAATCTGGTATTGTACAATCTATATCAAAACCCTGAAGTTATCTCCTAGGCTGTAAGTCCTCTGGATACCAATCCAGTTGTTATGGGAAGAAATATTAACAATTCTGTAAGTGGTACTTAACGTAGTTCTTAGTAGAACTGTCTACTTAGTTCTTAGTAGACAGGCATAGGGATTATTTGGGCTTCAGTAAGCATTGTCTTTGATATTAAATGGGAGTGGGAAGGTGTTGCAGACAGGAAGAGCCTTGGCCCTACGCATTCCAGCCAGGGCGATATGCTGCACCTGCTGGGATGGAAGCCTTGGGGAAATAACAGGATAAGATAGAAGTGCTGAGAGCAAGATATGGGAGTTGTGTGAAGAATCCAGGGAGGAGATGGACAGTGAATGCTATGGACTTGTATCTGTGTGGGAAAGAATTTTCTTGTAGTGCTAACAAGGCATAAAAGGGCTTACAAGCCCAGCAACAAACGTCTTCATTTTGCACCCCCAAAATGGAGTACATACCATCTATCTCTGCTGGAAGGTCATTACAATGCCTTAGTCTGGTCTTGGCACAACTTTTCTAAGTTCACTACAAATAGGAATTGCATCTATGACTGAAAAATATCACACATTCTATGTCATATTTGGTGAAGTTGGACTGTAAATTTAGAATACAGGTCACAATGTGATTTTTAATGCATTTCTTGTAGTTGTAAATGTGAACAGTCCTCTGGAATTCCTGTTCCAAGATGCTGTCACTGTCATTAAACACCTGCCATGCATCATCATGGTAAGAGAACAACCGAATAGAGGGATGGTGGTGTTGCAGCATTTTCTGAGAAGTCTTCTGTGCAAATTTTTGATCAGCCTTGATCAAAAGCTTCACAAAAAATGTAAGGTTTACTCAGCACATAAGCCAATACAGAAATTATATAAAAATCACATAAACATTATTTTATGATGTAAAAATATTCAAAATGTCTCTCATAGCCTTTCATTTCAGCTAATAGCAACAACACTTCAAACTTGACTTTTTCTCAGCAGAAGCACCTTGTCTTTTCTCTGTGCACTTTTAATTGCATAATGATGAAATGATCTGTAGACCTGCAAATCATGGACCTGATTCGACATGAACTGTCATCAGTGCTATAAACCCCATTATTTTAGGCAGATTTTGATTAGGTCCTCAGACAGATGCTGGGGAAGAATTGTAATTTTAGGAGAAATTCTTATGCAGAAAATACTGGTCAGGATAAGCACACTGAATATGAATTTTCACGCTGTAGAGAAATGCTGTTTTAGTAGAACTTGCAAGGAGATTTAAGAATCAAAGCAAATTAAGACATTCACTAACATGTTTTAAAACTATTCATCATAAATTTCCACAATTTGATGGATTGATGATCATGTGACTATTTAATACAATGTGGTGGGCTCTAATGAGAGACTCTAAAAGTGATTACAAAATAGACTCTAAAAGTGATTACAAAATACTAAGATATATCCTATTATGTTCAGTCCCTGCATTCAGGTTTTCTGCATTACTTTCCCTGCTCTATAGTTAAAAAAATATTTTGCATGGATGATAATTTCATTTATGTTCAACTATAAAGTCACTCTATGCTATGTAATACACAATCAACGTTTTATTACTCATTCTAGTCCTTGCAGGTTGCATAGATGTACTCACATTTCTCTGCTAGTCTGCAAACCAGACTGCACAGCTCAAATGACAGGAGGTCTTTACAGACTGATAGAATCCTTTAGGTTGTAATAGACCCTTAAGGTCATAAAGTTCAACCATAAATCTAACACTGCCAATTCCACCACTAAACTGTGTTAAGTGCCACATCTACATACCTTTTAATTATCTCCAGGGATGGTGACTCAACCATTTACCTGGACATCCTTTTCCAATGCCTGACCAACCTTTCACAGAAGAAATTTTCCTATTATCCAATCTAAACCTCCTCTGGTCCAACTTGAGGCCGTGTCTTCTCAATTTTTTTACCTGGGACAAGACACCAACTTCCATCTCTCTGCAGCTCCCTTTCACGTAGTTGTAGAGAGCAATAAGGTCTCCCCTGAGCCTTCTTTTCTCCAGACTAAACAACTCCAGCTCCCTAAGCCAATCCTCCTAAGACTCGTGCTTCAGACTCTTCACCAGCTTCATTTCCCTTCTCTGGACACTTTCCAGCACCTCAGTGTTTGTCTCGTAGTGAGGGGCCCAAATACAAACACAGAGTTTGAGGTGTGGCCTCATCAGTGCTGAGTACAGGAGGACGATCACTGCCCTGGTTCTGCTGGCCACACTCTTGCTGATATATGTCCGTTTCTCCAGAAGAATGCATAATGCAGAATCCAGAAGTCTCCTGCTATTCTACTTTCCCTGCTGCACCCCTCATGACCTTTAATGCAGAAACCTCCTACAGTGGTATCTGTACCTTGGGCTGGAGGAGGCTGCACTGTGCCCAGGCTGCGAGTGGCAGAGGAGGGCTGTGCACAGAGAATGGCACCATCACTGACGTGGGTGCTGCTAATGAGCAGCAGATGCTGAGAGGTGGGTAGATCCTCTCTTCACAGATCATCTTATCATAATCTTATCATCCCTTTGTCATGATCAGGAAATGTGATAGACATGAGATAGTTGCAAAGTATACTGTTTCCTCAGGGTTACAACACTGTCTGTGCAGTTTCATAGTGTATTCTGAGTTGGAAGGGATCCATAAGGATTATCAATTCCAACTCTGAAGTGAATGGCCCATTCAGGGAACAAACCCATGACCTCGGCATTATTAGCACCATGCTCTAACCAAGTGAGCTGATATCACGAGTCGCTCTAGGTCTCCTCAGCAGTTTGCTCTGGGTTTGATTGTCCACACCAAGTTCCCCAGCAATGTTCAGCTTAGCATAGCACATCATCCACTTGTGTTCTCCCTTTCAAGATTTCAACCAAAAGGTGAGAATTTAGAAGTGATTGACAAAATAGAAGTTGAAACAACTAAACCTGCATACCTCAAGAATACAGCCAAAGATAACAAGAGGCAGAAGAACAAGAATGCAAGGAGTATTTTGTCAAAACAGAAAGCTACTAGCTATTGAAAGATGCAGAACCAAATCAAAATACATATGATATTTTAAACTAGGTCAGACAAATAAGTGAGAATAGACATAATCCAGCATTTCCATGAGATGTTATTAGTTGGATCACATAAGAGTAATCTCACTTTTTAGACCTAGGATTTCTGGTTTTCTGACCATTTTCTTCCTGTTACTGTCTGCTTCCTGGCAAGGAGTCATGAACATGATGTGTTCTGGAGAGCCCAACTTGCTCTACAGATCTTATTTGCAGCCTTACTGGTGTGCTGACAGATGCATCTGTGGACCTAAACCTTTTCTGCAAGTTTGTAAAGCAAGCAAAGAAAAGAGTTTTCACTTCATAAGATATACAATGATAATGAGTAAGCAGAGAATGTGGTTTCATTTCCCTCATCACCTCATCCACCTGGAGAAGTTCCTCTCCTTTTGTATTTTTCATATGTAGACAAAGGAAAAAAACACAAGTAAAGACATTGTGCTTAACGTGTTTTTCCTTCCCCTCCACATGTTTAGTTCTATGACTTTTTTTTCCTCAGTGTGTATTTAAACTCTTCTTCTATTTTGGGGAATATCCAGAATTTTGAAAACACTATTGAAATAAAAATTAATAATCAGAATAGAACATATTTTATACAGTAGGTATTAGATATGAATGTTCCAATCATCATCAAGAAATAGGACCCCTATATTATTCACAAATTAACCATGCTTTTTGTCTAGAAGGATTCTTATTACGAATAGAATTACTGCAGGGAGCTTTCAATTAGAATTTCAGCAAAATAATAAAGTGTCACCTACAAGTCAATCATATCAATTGAAATATCTACTTTGAGTAGAAAAGAAAAGCTGCATTTCTACTGTAGGAAATAATTATATACGGAATACATAGCTTTCCACAAGTTTTATTATCCTTCAAGACATGGTTTAACACATACCATGTAGGGTTGACACCCACCAGCATCACCATTCTCAAGGCCACTCTTTTGTGCAAATTCCATTTTTCTATTGATGTTGCCAAGCAAATTACTCCAATCAGCAGCACATGAAAGTCTTTAAAATAAGCAGATGCCACCTGAAATAAAAAAATACAAAAACAAACTAGCAAACAAACCCCAAAAAACTCAAACGAACAAAAGAACCTCAAATTTTTTAACTAAATGGTGAATTTCTCTTAGCATTAGTAATTAAGATTATGTACTGAAATAAATATAGAGAAAATGTTTTAGCTTAAAATTAAACTGTTAAGTTCATTGGAACTGTTAATTTCATTTAACCAAATGATGCAAGAGTAAATGCACTAAAGTGCATATTGTTGAAACAAAATAAAAAATAAGGCTTATGATAGAACAGCTTAAAATCCTCAGTCACATCTCACATACAAATTAAATCAACAAATAAATGTTGCTTTTATTACTTTTTTCATGTATCCAACAAATAAAATAACTTTAAGCATAGAGTGTGATTATCTGTGATGTCATCTCTTTGACATGAAGATGTATTTTGCATTTGGGGTTGCACTCAGCATTTTGACGCCTGGGGTCGTTAGTGTGACATCTCATCTCTGTAAAGTTAAGGATATTTTATATCTAATTAGCATTTTCCCATTGAGTGGTATCTAAGCACTGGATCACAATCTAGAAAAAAGTGTTATAGAAATATGGACAAGTCCTGAAGACAAAGCATGTAAGCAAGTCTTGAGGCAGAACTACCATGATTGACACTCCATGGATTAGCCTGACAGGTTTCAACATTATGTATTTCTTTCTTTGGAGGTTTGATCCTTGATATCCACAATATAAAGGAGGAAAAAAAAAGCTTTACCTTCTTGGATTCCATTATACCAAACAATGGGAACATAAAGGCAGGGAGCAGAGCCGAAACAGCCAGTGGCAAAGCTTCTGTGAGCCAAAAGATGGCAACTACAAACAATGTGTATGCACATTCTGCTTCCTAGAATACAAAAGGCACCAACAAAAATTTGAGTTGATCATCCAGGGGAAAAAATAATCACAGCTACATCAGTAGAGAGATTCCCCACACCTGGAAAAATATGAGTCAGGGGACCTGAATTTAGGGTACTTATTGTGTGCTTTTGGCAATCCTGGTAAGATATGAAACATAGCCTGAAGAGTAGTTCTAAAGAATTTTTTCTAAGAGATAGTAAAATTATTTCAATTCTACCACTTAGGAAAGGTGGGGAAAAAATCAGCTGCCTATTCCTTTAAGGACAATTAGTCACATAAGTCATTCTGGAGCATTCTCAGGCCATGAATTACCAAAAATCACAAATATCCTGCATTTGTAAGCAAAGCTTTAGGCCTCTAGGAGTACTCCCAGTCAATAAAAGGTCAAATTTTGTCTCCTGTAATCAATGACATTTTGTCATCAGTATCAATAAGGCAAGGATATCATCTAATATGAAAAGCTTTGTGCAAGACTGACAAGAAACACAGCTGTTGTTTTTAAGCCTTGTAATTTCAGTGACTGACTGTTATTTAAACTCACAAAAAACAGGAGTTTTTCTTTCCAGAAGAATTTTCTTTAATGCTGCCTGTAAAATGCAGCCACAGCCAAATACAACGAGGTGAAGTGAGCCTAGTTTCTTCTAGAATGCTAGAAACTTCTTTTGTGTAGTTTTTGACTTATATTTATGCTTTTGAGGAAAACTGCTTTGAACTTTTAATGCCCCTCATTGTGGTATGAAACTACTCAACAGCAGCAGAGATGGTTTGTTCTGGGAAAGTAACAGCTTTACGATGTGGCTCTTGGAAACCTTTGACTGGAAAACAACAATGTTAAATCTAAGTGAGTCAGCTATGGCTATAATTTATTTTTGGAAAGAAGTTTTTGATATGTCTAAAACAATTTGAAAATGTCAATTCACCTAGCAAATGTTCATCTCAAGCCCTAATACAGTAAGAATTTCCTGTGAGTTTCCTCTCAGAGAGGAAACTGAAGTGTTGAAACTGTGATGTGTGAAGTATGTTGCTCTGTAATCACTATCTATTTGTGATGCAAGGACTTCTGAACTGAACTTTCATGTATTGTCATTCATGATATGCATAATGTGATAACACATCACAGGAGAATTCCATTTCATTCTGCTGACACCAGAGCTATACCAAATAGAATCACTAACAACATTTTTAGATAGCTGTTTCATCAGCTTGGAGTTGTCACAAGAGTTAGAGTAAGCCAGAAGAATTTATTTCAAGTCAAATAAAACTAAGATGTCCTACCACAGACTTTTCTCTATTAGGAACCAGAGGAAATTTATCAGACCATTGACTTCAGTCATTTCCTATCAGACAACACAACATGCAATGAACTTAAAATCCTTTATCAAAAAAAAGTAATTGCAGCTCTCTTCCTGACATTGAAACTGTCTTCTCTGCAATTCTATGCCAATACACTGAATTGACAAAACAAAAATCCAAATGTAAACATCACGAATTCATTCAAGGTCCCTTCCAACATAAACTGTGATCCCTTGAATCTGAAATCATCTGGGAATCTGAGACTTTACATATGCAAAATAATTACCCGTCATAGCAGGTCACTTACTTTGGTTCTGATGATAAGTGGAAGTGGAAGTAAAAGCAGTGGGGTGAGCACAATGAGCAGAAACCTTCGGTAAACCAGGAGGTAGCTAAGAATCCTCATGGCTGATGGCCGGTAGATGAACTTTCCTGCAGAAACTCTCAAAAAACAGGTCTGACTTTAAATAACTGACTCTGATTAATATTTTTCCAAGCTATCACCTTTAGCCATTGCTAAAGCAAGCCAGTAAAGCAAGTTAAAATTAAATCCTGATCTTTATTGTTTTAGCGAGTTTATTAACAGTAGGTTGATAAGATAAGTGTTCATCATAAACCAAGGCTAGATATCAGCCCTCTCAGGACTTTCTCTCCCTGCCCTTTCTCATAACAAGTTTATATAATTAGAACAGGTTTTAGACAACTAGGAAACTAAAAACTTCAGATGCTCTCCCAGTCACTGTTGACTCCAGTAGGAAGTCAAAGCATGTAATATACATGTTATATGTTCATATATGTTATATGTTCAAAATCAATTGTGGCATTGTGTGAAATCATACGCAAGATAATTTTATTGAACAGAATTGAAAATTCTTCATTGCCATGTTGATCTGTGGAGATATTCAAAACTTGATAGGAAGTTTCCCGAGGAATCTGCCCTGAACTTTCCTCTGCTTTGAGCAGAAGGTTGGACTAGATGACTTGCAGAAGTCTCTTTCAGCCTCAGTCATTCTGTTGTTTCTATCTGTCTAAAATTTAAAGTATATGAGAAAAATGGAGGGAGAGGGTTCTGTCTTGCCAGGCATGGAGTGTATGATAGCTCATTTTGTCTTCTCATGCAGAAACAGGATAAGGTTTTTATGTACATCATATGAAGCTTTGAGGAAGGCTTTGAATAGGAGAGTTTTTGAGACAAAAGTAAAAAAATAAATAAACACTTCTGCCTGAATTTTCCTGTTTTTTAATAAAAGAAAACTTCATACAGTCTTTGTAATACAACAAAATAGCATCAAATAAAGAACAGGAAAAAATAGAAAAGAGGCTTTAACACTAACTGTGGGTAAAGGTCAAAAGGAGTAAGAACACATTCTTGTGCTCAGGATCTTACAAGAAGCAGAAGAAATCGGAAGAGGAGAGAGATGAAGGGGTCTTTGAGCTATCATCAAACCATCCAAAGGCCAAGTAATAAAGGTAGATCTTTACTATCCGTATAACTTTTTGATTGTAAGAATCGCATGTGTTAAGATACAGACAAACCAAGTGATCAGATTGCCAGTGTTGTGTCCAAACTTTTTGGTTTCAGGAAGGTAGGACTTTGGTTATGGGAAAGCGTTATTTCATATCTGACTGTCAGGAAGAAACGGCTGAAAACCCAAAGGTAGGAAATAAATTGGGAATGAAAATAATAATGAAATAACAGCCTTTGCTACTGGGTAATTAGAAAAACAGCTTTGACACAACCTAGGTAGCTGAGACTGAGACCTCCTGAGAAGATAATGTAAGGAACTAAAGATGCTCAAGTGAACTGGTAACTCTTGAAAGGGGTTGTTCTAAATATAAAATGACAAAATGCTTTTAAAGAGTTTAGAGACAGAGCAGAGAGGGGCATTATGGTTTCTATACCAGGAAATCTCCAAATATCAAAAAATAAAAAAGGAACTGTATGGTATCTGGAAAAATTTGCATGTGCTGGAGGACTGCTATAAAGGAATAACAAAAATTTAGACTAATAAATTCATGAGGATTGTGATGTGAAATATGTTTCAATTGGAGATGTAAGAGAAAATTTCTGTTAAAATGTCAAAATTAAGAAGAAAACAGAGGAGAGTAGAGGGATTTAGTAAAGAAAAGGGAAGACAAACTGCAGACAGTGCTGGAGTATTCAACACTTTGCTTGAGTCTTCACAAAGGTAAATGGCAGTCAATTAAATTAATTTTAACATGAAAAAGGAAATGCATTATGGGCACAGTGCTGGTGGGAGTAGTGAATA
>WEIV01023291.1:1250-32737 GCA_013390005.1 Calyptomena viridis
GAATATTGACTGTAAAAAACTTTCTGAATTTCATAGTTAGAAATGCGACAGGTTAGAATAGCAAGCTAGTTCATCTAACTCTTGCTATAGGGGCCTTGGTATACAACCTGTTATCTGTTGTTGGTGCCTTATATGATACAGCATCCAATATTACAGCTACATGAAAAATGAAATTAAAGTGTTCAGCAGAACAAGAAAATTCACGTCTAACATGGAAAATGGAAATCCATGAATACAGCCGCGATTAAAACTTCAGCTGAACCAGCTACGCTCAAATTTTTAAGATCCTTTGGAGAACATACAATTTTGACAGTTAAGATTTCAGACAAAACTTTGTAGATCAGGCAGTAAAAAAGTACATATCTTTACATAGTTGTCAAAGTGTAGACAGAAGAGAAGCACCTTACACCAGAACAAAACATGAAATTTTGAATTGTGTTTCCTGACTTCCCAATGTTGTATCTGAAATAAACTGCATGAATAACATCATTTACCTATAGGAAAAGGATTTCTAATCTGGAATGAATTTGAAAAGTATTTTGGGAGTATGCATGCATATAATATCATAATTACTAATTCTACCAATCTAAATTTAAAATATTTAGCGGTTCAATCTAATTCAACTAAAGAAAATAGCCAAAGTCTTTCTCTGGAACAACAAAAAAGATCTATCTGCTAGGAATCAATGTATTGCTTTTTGTACTGATTCCCTTAGTGTGCTGATTGATATATTTAGGTATATTAGTAAGCAGTTTGTAAGGCTCTCACACAACATATCTGTGCATGAAGGGCTCACACAGATAATGGGATTCATTTCACCTTGTTTTAAATATCTGAAAATTAGACATCTTTGCTATTCATCCACATTTCCTCCACAGACATTAATGAGAGAAGTATCTCCAGAGATATATTTAGATACCTATTTAAAAATTAATTAATCACTCTCTGGATGTCTCATTCCTTTTTTTCCATTGATTATATGGAAAGTGTAGACATCTAACTTGGACTAACTGTCCAATTTGTAAATGACTCAAGTGAGATGAAATGAATGTCATTCACTTGTCCCATAGTGAGCTGAATTTCTCTGAGAATAGTTCCAATTTGCATTATACTGCTCAAGCTTTTACTGCTATGTAAAGAGACTGCTTCGAAAGTTTCATGTGGAAACTTTATTCCTTTACTGCTTTTACTATGAAAATGTTCTTTATTGTTTCTTTAATTAGATACTGTTACTAACAGGAAAATATTTTTACCTTTAAATAATCTTTGTTCTAAAGATAAAACTAGCCAAAATTATGTAGATTGGGCAGAAGAAGCAAATAAACACATCGGTTAATTCACGGAGAGAGTTTTCCTTTATAATAAATTCTTGAGACACTTGAGTTCAGAAGTAATGGTAAATACTTGTGACATAGTATGTATGGTGTGTATGTAACNTGTCATCTCTCAAGTCTCTATTCCAAGAAGAGATGGAAAAGCAAATGGTGAATCACTGACAGCAAAGGAGGATTGAGCTAAGGCCCATCTGTACCAACTGTATGGGAAGAGGTTTTTGGGACCGAACGGGATAAATCTGAAGACACTAGTAGATGCTATTGCAACAGGTAATAAAAAAATACTCAAATCTGTCTGTGAAAAACAACAAGAAAAAACAAACAAAAAATCTAGAAAAAGCCTGACCAGGTAGCCTCACTTCAGTTCCACTACTCTAGGTGGAAAATTTGTCCATACACATGAAGGACAAGAAGGAGATTGGAAAAAGCCAACAGAGGTTTACCAAGACTAAATTNTAGTATGTATGTTGTGTATGTAACTAATACCATAAACAAAATAACAAAATTACTTTAAATCTCAGAAATACAAATAAACACATTAATACAGATATAAAATCTTCCTCCTACTCTTCACTTCACGGTTTTCATTTGGAATTATAATAGCAAAATAAACACCTTATATTTCAGAACTGCAGATTTCAAGTCCTAGAAGAGTTTTTGCCCAGGGAACTCTTAGGACTCTTATGAAAGTCTGTCTTGGTGGGCAAAGTTGCTCAGAACTGCTCAGAAATTTTCCGAGGTATCTTGCTCAAAGCACAAGAGCTNAAAAAGCCTGACCAGGTAGCCTCACTTCAGTTCCACTACTCTAGGTGGAAAATTTGTCCATACACATGAAGGACAAGAAGGAGATTGGAAAAAGCCAACAGAGGTTTACCAAGACTAAATTGTGCAGAGACAGTCTGACTGTCTTCTATGATGAAATTACTTCCTCAGTTAACAGAGGAGAGCAATGGATATCCATGTACCTGGACCTCTGCAAGAGGTCTGACATGATCTCTTACATACTTGTTGAAGCTGATTAGTCATAGCCTGGACAAATCAGCCTGAAGATGAATGAAGAACTGTCTAAAGTGCTGAACTCAAAAGGTCATTAATATTTCAGGGTCACATTGGCAGCTGGTCATGAGTGGGATTCCTCAGGGTCTTTACAAACAGCCTGAGTGATAGCATTGACTGCACTATCACCAACTTTGCAACTGACACCACACTGGGAGAAGAGACACACTGGAACACACTGGATGGAAGTAAAATGCAGAATCTTCAACAGTCCACAAAATCAGGCCAACAAGTATTGCTTAAGATTTAACAAAGTAAAACATGAACTCCTGCAGCAGGGACTGAATAATTCAGTCAATAGTACAGTCTGTGGACTGTGGTTGGGGAACAGCTCTGCTAGAAAGGATCTGGGGATAGTGATGGACAGTGAGCTGAATATGACTTAGTAATGTGCCTTTGCAGCAATGAAGACAAACTATTTCAGTGATTGCACTAACAATTGCTACACTAGGCATATTGCGCTCAGTTTCGGTACCTTCCAAATAAAAGACAGACTGAACAGAGAAGGATCAGAGGAGCCTCAAGATGATTAGAGTGCTAGAGAATTTGATGTATGAAAAAAGTTAAAGAAAACTGGGATTTTTTTTCACCTGAGGAAGAGACAATTCAGGAGGCATCTAAAAACTGTTTTCCCTTACTTAAGTGGTAGTTATAGAGGAGATGGAGGTATTTTTTTTCAAAAGACTGCAACGTGAACAGACAAGCAACAACCGGCATAGGTCAATTCAAGGGAACTTCTATTTAGATGTAAGGCAAAAAAAAGGAAAAAAAGTCTTTAGGACAATTAAATATCAGACAGGCTTCTCAGACTATTGATGGAGTCTCCTTTGCTGGAAACACTGAAGACAGCTTGAAAAGTCTATGGTTAGCCTAGACTAAGGTCCTGCTTTCCACAGATGATTGGATCAGAGGGTATCCAGAAGTCATTTCCAGTCTAGACTTTATTATCATTCTATAATTGTATCTTTCACCCCACTACAGAATGTATTTGATTCATGGAGGACCACCCGTGAATTTTTTTGAGAAATAAAGTGTACTAGTTTTACTACATCAAACTCATTCATGGATGCTCTCATTCACCATTTAAGAGGTCTTAAGTTGATTTGTTGCAATTCAATTTCCTTATAGTCAAACTAATATTTTCTCAAAAGTGTAGAAATGCTCTGTTTTTTAATGTTTATATTTAAATTTCTAATATAAGCTCAGAATGTTGTTCAGTCACATTCAAACAAATAAACACATGTTCAGAAAATTGCAGGTCTCTCTAGTCAGAATATTAAGATACCTCTAATGCTCACACTATCATCAGTGGATAATAAAGGGTTCTATCAGTATTGTGCCAGTCTGGTCACTTGATGAAAAATCTCAATTGGTACATCCTCATTCAGACAATTATGTTGTACTGGTACAGATGCCAAGTTATTTGACTAACAGTCCATCTGCAACAGACACATTATGATTTGGAAATACTGGTGTATTTGGAACCAGACAGACTTTAATCATTACACAAAAATGCACTTTGCCACCTTCAACTGAATAGCACCATAAGGTTAAAAGTGTCTAGCATTACCCATTAATCATGTCACAGTCTGTTGAAACCTGGATGCAGCATGGCTATTTATATGATTGGTTCTTTATTAGAATATTGTAAAACATGGATGTTAAAGAAGGAGTCCTGGGAATGCAACATGAATGCTGATTTTCACTGATACATAACCATAAGGAGGAGAGCAGTGGACAACCCATAAATCTGTCTTCTCTGCAGTAATTTTTAGTCTCATAGAAATATCATGCCCACTTAATCTACGCAGCAGAATACTTGTCCTGCAGAGGTACAAACTATATCATGTAGCTTCTTTCATCTTAACTGCTCCTGGCTTTTTCTGCATGTAAATGAACACTTGAAACTGTATAGTGACCTCTTGAACTAATCTGCAGCCTATATGGAATATGCACCTCACTGTACCTCATGTGATATGACAAAATGACCCTGAAAAGAAATGAAAAGGAACAAGTGTCAATGCCATAAGGAAAAAAAAATGGCTAGGATAGAGGTAGCAGGTTTTTCCCCATTTAATTCAGTTTATTGGAATTTTGGTTTGGATTTCAATCCCTCTTTAAAGAATGTTTGCACTCTGAAGAAAGAGGTGTATTTCAAAGTAGGGTAATAATGCTGCATAAACTGTCTGCTTTGAAGCTTTGTTAAAAACTCTTTGAAGCTTGGGGCTAATCTGGATATAGTCACTACAGAGACAGGCAGAGCTGATTGGACAAAATAGTAATAAAAAAAAGCTTTCAAGTTCTTCTGCTCATTCCTATGTACCAATGCATCTAACCCACATTTCTTAAGCAGTCTGTAACCTATGTCCATCTCCAAGAACAATGATGCATCTACAAGAGCTGATTCAGCAGAATGAGAACTACCAAGAACAACCCTGCAATATTCAGTCATGAATGCAAAAAGCAAAGGAGAGCTTGAACTAAAATCCCCGCTCTGAACTGCTCCAGTTCAGAAATCCCTTTGTATTGCCTATGCTCTTAACAATGACTTACATGTAAACAGAATCAAATTTTAAACATTATAAATATTACAAATGTCTCCAGCACTGAATTTTTTATGCACAATTGTTGTGAGAGTTCACCTCACAAATGTAATCTCAAAGTCTAATAGTACATTCAAATAAAAGAAGAAGAGTTCCTCTTTATTTCATTATTCTTAAAACAAAATTTATTTCTACTTTATATTGTGAAAGACTGGTGAAGTGACCTCACTTACACTAGGGACTTGTCATTAATGGATTTTCTCTTTAACAGATCCAGAGTTCCTTTTGATTACACCACTGGCTCATTTAGCACAACACATTTCCTGCACCTGGGGCTTATGTTCCTAATGTTGCAGCTGCAAGAAGACTCATCTTAGAAGGCAATCTTATAAGCTGGGTATTCTACAGAAAAGTTTTTAATGCTATGTACTACATATAATTATTATTACTATGATGTGTGAAAGCCTAACCCTAAAGCAGAGTAATTTTCTGTTATGAACTGTGAAGAACTGTGAAAAAAACAAAAACATAAAAAAAATTAGGGCCAAAGAGGTTAAATGTACAGCAGCTTTTGTTTAGGCAGCAAAAGCGACAATAGCGTGATATTAAATGTACAGCTGAAGTGTCCTGGCTCACACTCAAGTGTCATCTTTATTGGGCCTTGTAACTTCCCTGCAGCTATCAACTGATGTCTGACAGAAAAATATAAAATCCACATGATAGAAAATTATGCACTGCCACATCTACATGGGAGAGTTCTTTTTGCCTTCACAAAACTAGTTGGATGCTTGTGTTCTAAACATAGGATTGTCTCTTGCACTTTTCTTCTACCGAATATATTTGCTAACATTCTTGTAAGTACAATAAATTCAAATAGAAAATGATAAAAAAGAATATACAGATTCTTTAAAATCCTTTTAATGCATTAGAGATGCAGACGAAACTGTGAGCAAAACCATGTTACAGTGATTTTGTGCATGATTCATATGACCAAAAATATGTATTTACAACACAGACATCTAGCACAAACTCATTATCTTAAATTTCCTTTGTAATGGGGAGAAAAACAGGTCTTTATTAGGGTATGGTTGATCTCATTTTTAAGTAAGTATCTCAGATAGATCAGATGAAACAAAATTAAGTAGTTATTTTGTTTTGGATTTTTGCCCCTATTGATTACAAAAGATGTTTAAGGTGACCAGCTTAGACACTGCCAGTTTCCCTGCAGGCATCAGAGTGGGATGAATCTTGCTTTGGAAGTCTATTCAGAAATTCACTGAAAATAAAATAAGTAATAATGGGAAATTAAATATTAATTATGTTTCTATCACTTTAAAAATTTTGTTTCATTCTAATTACTGAACAATAATTTCTAAAATAATTAAGCCCAGTGTACTTTTGTGGGTGGATCTTTCTCTCCTTTCCATGTTATCTACCTCCATATATCCAGATGTCGTGGTTTAAGAATGGTACTCCTCAGTTTAGTGCTCCCACTGACACTCTCCCAATCACCACCACTTGCTTGCTCCTCTGCTTTCCCTTCCCTCTTCTCCCTGTGGTGGGATGATAAGGAGAATTGAAGGCACAAAGAGTAAGGATCACAGGTTGAGATAAGAATGATTTTTACTGGAAACGATAAGATAAGAAAATGAACAGTAACAACAACTGTACTAATGAGAGAGGGTACAAGAAAGGAACCATTCACATGGAAACTCCCCTGACAATACAAAATAGGAGATGGCTCCCTATGCTACGCTTACTTGACCAGAAGGAAGCCCTAGTCATGACCCCTCCTAGCTACTGCAGAAATTGACCCCGTCTTGGCCAGAACCAGGACAACAGATTATTTTACCAAAGTTAACAAGATTTTTTTATCTATGCTTTACTTCACCGATCTTGCTGACATTGTCTGCATTTAAACTGGCATTTAAACTGACTATAGCTACTGTAGTAAAAAAAAGTCACAAAGAAAAAACAGCCTTATGAAAAATAAGTGATTATACTTTTGGGTTAAGTAATTATATGCCCAGATTTTATTATTTTGCCCTGTAGGAAGAGAGATTGCTATACTCATCAGAAGCATAATGCTTGTGTTCATAAGACAGTAAAACCTGAATCACTCATCTTCAAGTTATTTCAAGTTAGCTTACAAATATGTACTGATAGCACTCTCAGGTAACATTAACTATATATAAATTGCCAGGCAGTTTGGAAGAAATTTGCTTACTATAAGAAATAGGAACAGAATGTACCTATAAGTTCATCAAGTCTGTCTGCAGTCATGCATCACAGACTAGTGCTTTCTTACAAATATGTCCTTTACTAATTCTCTACTAGGGAAGATGGGAGTGGCAGGGAATGTACAGCCATGAAATCATAGAATATGATGAGGGGGTACCTTCTGCGTGATCTCATGTATACCTGAGGTGTTCCCACCTGCTGCATGCTGCAGCCTCTCTCCTGTTGTGCAAATCCAGTTACCATGTGTGAGATCCTGTATCTGAATCTCAGTTTAATAATCATTTGGATCAGAACAAACCAGCTTGCATGTATGTGTGTGTGTGTGTGTGTGTACACAGGGGAAAAGAGCCAGGCCTGCTGCTGCAAAGCTCATGGCTAGGCCTGCTGCTGCAATGCCCAGGTTGCCCACAGAGCACATGGCCCAAGATGGCAGAACCACATGGCCAAGGATCATGTGGTTGCCTGTCAATCAAGGAAGGCCTGGCAACCTGCCCACACCATGCCCCTTGAGCTCCTGATTGTCTGTGGCACCTGTCACTCTGACTGGGAGGGCATTTAATGGTCAGAGGACCAGGTGTTCCACCTGGGGAGAGTGGTCATGGTAGCTAAACTATATTTAAGGAGCTGCATGGAGGCTTGGTTTTGGAGCCATAAAAGGTGCTCTGCTTTTCTATTGGAAGACCCAATAATACATGACTTGTGGTAGCTATTTTTTCTTCATTCTTTTTCTTCTCTTTTATCTTTCAATCTCTTTTCTTTCTCTTGTGGGTTGGTTAAAACTAAAGGAGATTGTACTGTATTAAGCTAGGTCACTGATTTCTTTAGGTTGGGTGTATTTGTGGACCATGTCTTTGTTTACCAATTGCTTGAGCCTAATACTTTAGTGTAATACTTTTCACTAAGTGGTATGGGGTTGGTATTTGGTAATGCTTTCCCTTGATTGTATGTTATTCCTGTAAACCTTTTGTAAAGCACCTATTTTCTCACTAAATTAAATGAAATTCTATTAAAGAAAGCATGATACTGTTTTTCTGGATATGAACCTAAAGGCTTTAAAATCTAATTGTCCTGGTTAAGCTTATATCACTTAGAAACTGGGTTGTTACACCATGAAACATAGGTCAACATCCCAATGAGTTGTGTCTGCTATGAAAAGCAGAGAAAGCAGAGAAATAGGAGTTCTTTGGGGAGAGATGATTACTGATGTCTTTTTACTTCTATTGTAAACCCACTGTATAGTGCTGTTTTCCTGAAGAAATTATTGTGATTTGTACATTTGTAAAATGCTTTTACCTCAGGTTTTGTACTGCAGAGCCCTTTTTTTGCCAACTGAGAGTTTCAACAAATCTCAGTTATCGCTGTTATCTTAGTCTGCTAGGCTCAATGCTGAAACACAACATCTTGAAAGGACAAACACCGACAAGAAAAAGGAAAAAAGACATTTTTATTCATTGCATGCTTGTACTGAGAACCAACATTGCTATAACATCAACTCATTGGTGTATAGGTTGTTTTGCTATTTAACAAAGTTAAAATGGTGTAGATTTTCAACATGTGCTAGGAGTGAGAATACAATATGTTACCTAAAATTCATTCTAATCAGTTCACAATGTAAAGATATTTGGAAAGATTTTTTCAGGGTTTATTTTCAGTGAGAAGCCGTATGAGGAGGAGCTGAGGTCACTTGGCTTCTTCATCCTGGAGAAGAGGAGATGGAGCGGAGACCTCATTTCATTCTACAGTTTTCTTACAAAGTGAAGAGGAGGGGCAGGCACTGAGTGACCAGTGACAGGACCTGAGGGAGTGGCCTGAAGCTGTGTTGGTGGAGGTTAGATATTAGGAAAAGGTTCTTCCCACTGTGTAACACTCCAGTTTTGAAGCCTCACACTTAAATGGGAATATTACTTAATTTAAGACTAAAGTTTGCCAATCAAACTTTCAAAAAGCCTTTAGTTCATTATTAGCTTCGAACTTGTGTCCAGAGAAAATGGTGCCATGCTTTCTCTAAGAAGATTTCTTTTCATTTAGTGAGAAAATACGTGTTTTGGCAAAAGAGTTTGCAGGAAAAACCTGCAATCAGGGAAAAGCATTACACTAGAGCATTAGCAAACACCAACACCATACAATTTAGTGAAATATTATTCATCAGTTTTAAGTTACCCACAAAAGAAAGAAAAGAGTAAAGGAAAAAAATTAAAAGAGTGAAGAAAAAAGGAAAGACGAAAATAGTTACCACCAAGAGTCACATTGGCAGGTCATGGGACAGAAGGCTGAACCCAGAATGGAGGCTCTGTGTGTCTGCTTATATGATTTGGCTGCTGTGGCTACCATCACCTAGGTAGGATATCTGGTTCACTGACCACTCAGTTCCCTCCCAGTCAAGGTGATGGGTGCCACAGTTGATCATAAGCTCCAAGGGGCATGATGTGGGTGGGCTACTAGGATTCAAGCCTTCCTTGAATGACAGGCCAGCCACATGGCTCATGGGCCATATGCACTCCATGGACTCAGCCATGTTGGCTGTGGGCCATGTGCCTTCCTGCTCTGCCATGTGCTTTCTGTGGGCAGGCCTGACCATGTGCCTGCAGGCCTAGGACTGGCTCTTCCCCCACCCACACAGTCACACTGAGTTGGCTGTGATCCACATAAATTTGGTGAGATTGAATCCAGTATCTCGCAACTGGAGAGTGTTTGGGCACTGGAAAAGGCTCCCCAGGAAAGTTGTCACGGCACCAAGACTGACAGGGTTTAATAATAATTTGGACAATGCTCTCAGGCACATGTTATGAGTCTTGGAACTGTCCTGTGCAGGGTCAGGAGCTGGACTTCGATGATTCTTAGGAGTCCCTTCCTACTCAGCATAATCTATAACTATGATTACGAGCACTTGTTGTAAGTGAATTTTGCCTTGTTTTAGGTGCTTAGTTAAAGTTATATCAATTTATGTAAAATTTTTTATGAATATATATAAAATTTATTGAATAGAGTATCAAGATGGAACTGGCAGGTATAATGTTAGACTTAAGACACCTCACCCCACCGTAGCAAATAGATAAGAGCCAGTAAATAACATCACTTGTCCAAACCGGGCTACATCCCACAGGCTTTGAAATAGCTCTTGAGTATCCATTATAGTGATGTTTTTACCAGAACAAGTTTACCAGAACAAGAGCTAGTCTTTCTATCTAACAAATGGGGAAAAATATTTTTCCTTGTCAGGATATGACTGATATGGACTAATACACCCTTTTTCAGATATATACTTTAAGATTAAATTAACCTTCTATCTAGAGGCCCCTATAAAGAAGGATCTAGAAAATTAAGGCAGATGGAATGATCTACATTTACTCATACAGGTTTTCAACTTTCTTTCATCCTCATATGACGTATGTAAGGTGTCTGGTCTGGAGTCCCCTGAGCTAGTGCTGACCAAAGCAGTTCCTGAGATGTTAAACATCAAATACTGTTCCCTCTTAGTTTAACTAGCCCTGAATTTTTTTGCTTCAGTGAATTGAAACAGTTGTTGTGATCAAAGAGTTATTTTTATGTAAGACACATAAAGGTGTTTGATCCATTGTGTCAGGTTAGTTTTCTAAGCTGGAAATTTGACCATTTGCATGATTGGTATGTTTTATCAGCTGGGTTATACATGCTGTTTTACACTAATGTGACTTATGGATTTCATTTTCAGACGTTCAACTTTTCTTCTTCTGGTGGGTTGGGAATTTAGACAACTGAGATATATTATTTAGCATTTAATAGTTAATTACACAACCCAAAACACATTATATGTACATATTGCATATTTAAGCTACACCAAGCTTAAGTGCCTATTTGGAAATATCTGTTTCTCCTTACAGATAATAGTTTTTAAAAGTGATCTTTTGTGAAACAGTGAGTCCGATAGCCTTTTGGTTTAGAGAGTAAAGGTAAACTTCTTTATATTAGTGATTTACGCAGTCAGTTTTTTATATGCATGGAAATAAAAGATTGTCTTTCTCTTCATTTGAATGTATATATTCCATTGACCAAATAGGACCTTTTTGCTTTAGAAAGTTCCTCTTCTGTAGATAGCGTTTACAATTTGACAACTGTTCATGTGTATAACAACAAACTGCATAGACACAATAACCCCTGAAAGATGAAAGTTACTGTAAGTTTAAGCTTTTAAAGCATGGGAAAGTACACAGCAGACATGAGATGCATTGAGATAATCTCGTGTTAAGAACTGAGACAACAGACTTGCAGAGTTTGAGTCTCATGAAATCTTACTAAGAAAATGATAAAACTCAAAAACACTTCAGTAACTAAACACAAATGGCATGCTAGAACTGTCTGATTCAAACTGACCAGTTATCATTTCTAGGCATTTATAAATTCTGCCACTACTAGAGTCTCCAAGAGTATCATTCCTTTCAGAGCATAAGCACTGCAGCTGACTCGTGACAGTTTGTAAATCAGATAGTTTCATTTTCCAGTTCTATTCATAAGTCTTAAGTAAATAATAAACTCTAAACTATAAACCACACCACAAATCCTAAACTACATGGAAATAAAGGTCAATTTCAGGATATAGATTATTTTTTTTCAGTTTATGCATGACCCCTGACTTGTAAAATAAAGAATTTCATTTGGGATCAATTTTATGTCTACAAAAGGAATGCTATTGTATTTGACTCTCTTGATTTATTTTTGTCTTTTTGTCTGTTTAGGGTAACAGATTGTCAACATTTGTGTATGAGATCAGCTTCATGAATTGTGTAGGAGTTGCAAGTAGTTTGTCAATTAATATAATTTATAAGCTTTTCTAGTACTGGGGACTTAAATTATTAAGCCTTTAGGGATAATTACTGCTTTCTGTGTTTTTGGGATGCCGAGTACAATGGAATCTTGATCCAGGTTTAAAGGTAATGTTTAACATAGATCAAAATTGTTATGTTAATGTGTATATCAATCAACATTGACTTGCTACGAAAAGTTTCCATTTTTAAGCCTGACATTATCACAAATTGGACAAGTAACAGTTATTTTTACCTAAGATATTTGGTTCAAGTATTAATAGTTACTTGAATTTGGATTTGTTGAGGATGACTTTATAATCTTTATTTGGTGGGGACATACATTGAAATACATTTATGTAGCATTAGCTTCTTAGAAACTCTAGAAATATTGTGAACTTAAATATTGTGACTATTTAAGAGACTTAAGGTAGAAATGTAGTCATTGGAGATATAATTCCAGAAAAGCCAAATTCGTTTGCAGAAGCGATCACAATAGAAGTCAGGAATCTACATGTCAGAACATCTTTTGAAGGTTTAGTGTCCCAACAGGCAGAACAAACTGGAGAATAATATGGTCTTTGTAAAATAAAGAATTTTTTATGGCTTCACAGTAGGGGAAAATTTTCTGTGAACTCTTACCTGCATCAGTGGATTGCATATTCACAATTTCTCTAAGAGGAGCTTAATATTTGAGCAGAAAGTTTGCAGGTATTAATTGGTACAGTGAAACCTACACAGGTGACATGGATGTGTAGATGAACTCTCAGCATTAGATATTAAAATTATTTACCAAACTGAAGTGGTAAGTAAGGTGACTGTTAGCAATCAAACTACAAAGAAGCTATGGGATTATTCTGAATTAGTTATTAATACTCAGGATAAAAAAAAAAAACAAAAACAACTTTTGAGTCTGTAAGGATAAATACCTATCCTTGACGAAAAGTTGTGAAAACAATATTGGGAATTCTTAGGAAAAGCAATGGAAAGCAAACCAGAAAGTATCATAATATGCTTTCATCAATCAGTATGGCCCCATATCTTGACTACAGAAGAGGTTTATTATCATGTTGTTTTAAATATAATACAAAGAAAATATATAAAAAGAGGAAAAGAGACAGGGATGTGGAAGAGCTTCCATGAACAGAAGAAACAGTAGTTTAGAGGGGTTTGGTTGGAATACAGACAGGTTTAAATAGAAGATATTAAATCATGAATTGCATCAGGAAACTACAAAGCAAATATATTTATCCTAGTTTTGATGTACTGCATTCAGAAATCTCTAAGCTATCTAAAGGTGAAATTGCTATGCAAAAATAACAAGCTCAAGAAAATATTTTTAACATTTTAAGAAACATATAATCAAAACTAATTTTGCCAAAGAATAAAAAGATAAATATTCAAAAATATATTAGACAAATCAATGAAATATACCTTATTAGGACTGTAAAAAAACCCCGAAATTTGGGCATTCTTATGCTTTAAATAGCCTTTAAATAGTGACATGACAGCCAGTAATGGTGATACGAGACCAGATGCAAGACTTTGACTTTTGAACTAATTTTTTATGTAAAAACCCGTATATCTCTTAATAATATCTCATAATAAGTCATATTAAGAAAATGTGCTATCTATAACACACTGAATTGAAAGAAGATGGTAGCTTCATATTTTTTAATACTACATGACTGATTCTGTAATAAACACCACTTTGTCTTAAGGTGTTCCTAACATTACTATTAAGAGAAAAATACTCAAAAGAAATCGGTAGATTTTAACTGGATGACTCTCCTTGAAATCAATTTGCCTCCTTACAGGATGGTGAAGAAAACTGTAGAAATAGAAGAACTAAATCAGAGGAAATTACCTAGAAAGAATTTTTGCTATATTTGTTTTTCATAAAAATTTTTTGGGGGCTTCATGAGTCTTGCTCTTTTCTCATGCAATACCTTATGACTCCAAGGTCATAGCAGGGTATAGAATTTTAAAAAATAACTTACTAGCCCAGATGCTGCCTATTTATTTAGTTGTGATGATAGCTGGGATACTCAAAAAACACTTTATAGAGGTAAGATGTTAATCAGAAAAGATACTGGAACCCTTAAGAAAAAAGTCATGCCGCATTAAGCACATCAGGTTCTTGCTCTTTTAAAACAATGTTTTCCATGTCACTGAATTGTTACATTTTGGTTTTCCCTTAAATTCAACTCAGTTGAAATATATATGGTTTCTAATATGTTAATTTTAAAGAAGTGAGAGAAGTCCCCACTTCCTGAAAAAAAAAAAAAAAAAAAGAAAAATGTGTCATGTTTTATTCATCTGTTTCCTAGTGTGCAGAATGAATTTTAGAAGGAAAGAGTGGGAGGAGAAATTACTGGTGTGGAAGATGTATTATATGTATAACATAAGAAATGACGCTGCCAGCAGTGGAATAATAGTGGCAAAATTCAGATTTTCAAATGCCAGACCATACATAGATGAGAAGAACAAATATATTTTGTGAAAAAAAAGTATTACCTTGATTTGTTTTAATTACTTTTTCCCCAATCACTTTAAAAATTTTGTAATGCATTGTTTAGTAAAATGTTTTACAAAAGCACTGCAACATAAAACAATTCAAAGAGGTAATTTTATTTTTTTTTCCTTAATACTTTAACAGGACTGTTTAATTCATGAGACTTGAGCCCAGGCATTTTTTAATCATTGATACTTCTTATTTTGTTTGCTTTTCTTTAGATCAAAAGCAAAACCCCCAAATCCTGGTCGAAGAGCACACCTCATTTTTTCTGGAATTGGATGTTCTTATACATTAATGAGTTTGTCACTTGTCCAACCAATTCTATTTTTAATCTCCATCAGATTCCACAAACTATCAACAGGATGGTATCCAGAATCAAAATCAATTAATGCTTTAAAACAACTGTTGAGAAAAAAGGTTATGTCTAAGAGAAGTAGTGAAGTAATTTGCAACAATGAAGCTGAGAAAAGGCAGCTTGCACTATTTATTTTCCCAACAGCTTGTAAGTGTAAAAGCTGCACTGCCATTCATGTATACTGATTTTGTGTCATTTATTACACAATGAAAACCATGGCAGTGAAGAATCCAATCTTCCTATTAACTATACTCTAAATTGGCCTATAATAAAAATCATAGGGGGTAAAAAATCCCAACAGCCCTCAAACAGAAAAATCTGTTGTTACCTCAAACAAACGTGCCCTCCTCCCACTTCCCCCATTGTTTCAATTTGTTTTAACTGTTCTGTACATCAGAATATCTGTCATCTTACTAAAGATATAAACATAAATATCTTTAGTAAGCACTTTTCTTTTTAATTTTTAAAGAAATAGGGAATTTTCAGGTAACGAGACATAGCTTGTATTTGCATCTAGCATTAAAATTCTCTTCAAATACATGACTTGTTTTAAGACTTCACAAATCTCCTTTCTATAAAACACTACTCATAAAACAAGGTGACTTCTGTGTCTTGGCGAATACTTATTTTCAAGCTTGCCTTCTATGGATGATCATACATTCTGTAATTCATATTTTCAAAATCACTGTGATAATAGTGTATTGAAATGTTTTCTTGGTTAAGGTAGGAGAAACTTTAATTGGAAAGTGCTGTTTCTTTTTTCCTGGCTTGGAAAATGAACTGAATGGAATTTAAAAATGGTTATTGATGATGTAACTCAGAACAACGATGCCGTTTCAGTCACAAGATCTTGGAGTCAGAGTTTCATTCCAAGCTAGGAAAGATTTCCCTCTAGGGTCTTTCGGAAGGTATTGCTGTTAGGAATAGTCAAGGAGTAAAACAGAAGGAAGTGTTGGAATCTAAGACTATTTTAGCTATTCAAGCAGTCCATAACCTAAATACCTATTTCTGTCCAAGATCTTCATCTTGTTCCTTGTTCTTATGTTGTCCTTTAATAGAGCAAGGACTACTATGACATCAACATTGTTCAAAATGATATCTTGCCCAAAGAAGAAAATTACTAAGTAAAAATATCACTTTATTGAGTCTACTTTGCCTTTCTTAAAACTAACACATAGTTATGGAAATTACTACTAAATTTAATCTTTCCATAAATGAATTTTGAAACAGGAACTGTACAAGAACATTCTTCAGAAAATGAATTAATTAGAATGTTAGAAATTGCTATCAATTACAGAAAATCATCTCTATAACAAAAAAAATTAGTATAATTAACAACTTAGACCACAAATCTTATGTAACCATGAAAGCATTGTACTCATATATAAGCATAAAGTTATAACACTGAGAAAACTCCTCTGTTTTGTGGAGGTTTTTTCTTTATTTTGTAGCTTCTGAGCTGCATCATTACTGCAGAAGTCAATCAGAATAACAGCACTTTTTTTTCCCCATAAAGCTATTTTTTCATTGTCCATACTTAAACTTCATTCATAAAAGAAACATTGCTTGGTTTTGTTTTTTTCTTAGACTTATTTATAATTCAGGGATAGCTTTTAGAAGAAGCGTAAGAAATCTTCAAGAAGGACTGTATGAACCACTCTGAACCTTGGATTCCAAAACAACAGAAGTCACAGCTGAAGCCTACGAGTCAAGATCAAGTAGCCTTTATTATATTTGGAGAACTGAAGAAGAAAGGGTTTCAACACTTTTTTTAATTCTCTTTGGACTATTACAAAGAATCTGAGGAGGAAGGAAAGGCAAGCAAGGAAAATGAGAAGCGTTCCTTGCCAAAAGTAAGAGAGCTCTCAACCTCAATTTCCTAGAGGTTTGCTCCCAATGAGCCCTGGAGCATTCTAAGGAAGCCAAGTTAAAAAAGTCGTATCTATTTATGGTAAGATAATTCAAGGAATCTTAAAATAAATTTTGAAACCTGATATAATTTCCCAGACAGCACTTTTTCTTAAAGAAGGATAAGATAATTATGAATATGGGTTATGATCTGAACCTCCATAACCAAACTTGCATTAATTTCTTTATTAAAAGACATGCAAACAATTTCTGTGATTCCCTGTTGAGATTCAATAATTTTTTACAGAATTACACAGTTGTTGTACAAAGTTGTTTTATGTAAACAAATATCACAAACTAACCATGTAGAGTTACTGATTTTTTTAGTTGATTAGTTCTCAGCCATTCGAAGGTGGTGATCTATTAGTCAAAGAAAATGAGCACTAAAGTCCATTTACTATGAAAGCAACAGTATGTTGTTAGTAAGCTTAGCTATTTCTTCATATATTTAAGAAGCTGGCAAAGACTAGTTCTACTAGAAAAATAAAATGCAATGAAAATGCATAAAAATGTGTTTGGGTTAATTTTGCTTGCCTTTGCCTTAGTTAGCTGAGTAATTTTGAAACCGAATTAGCTTTCCTGATCCACTGCTGTTGTGTTATTGATGAAAGAGCTGAGAAATAACTGCCCTAGAAGTAGATCTTTCATTACTAATTTGTTTTCCCTTCCAAATCTGCAGATAGTAGGAAACCTGTCCATGAGAAATATAAAGATCCACTTCTGCAGTATAAAAACCCCTCAAAGTTAATTTCAATAAAATAACATCCCAGACAAGGGAGAGCATTACATCATATTCATAAAATTTGTATTAGAGTTAAAAGAAAAAAAATTCAAAAGGCAGATGAGAGTATAAGAAATAAAATTTGTAGTTAATAGTTTCTTCCTGATCTCATAGTTTATTTTATTCCAGTGAAAAGCAACAGACTGAGGCATTCATCTTTACACACACGTACAGAGAGACAGTGTTAAATCCTTTTCAGAGAAGAATCTCATTCAAAACTTTGAGATATGCTACCCTATTAAACAAAAAATCAACTCCCACATAGCAGTTCCTTCATTAAATAGAGTTTCCCATAGGAAATGCATTACTTCTGACATTTGATTTTTCCACTAACTACTGTCTGATTTCAGGTAAAAGTTTAAGTCATTAAAGCGTTGAGTGGTTTCCTGTATTTGTTTAGACAACTAACATAGCATTGTTCTAGGTTTTCCTTTCTGAGTGGTCATTTTTCATGACTCCTTGACAGTTTTATCTGAATAATTATTGAGTTGATGAATAAGGGTTTTCTGAGTTTGTTTTGGTTTAGTATTTCTTTTCTTCTGCCACATGCTGTTTCCTTCTTGCAGCAATTAAATAATCTATGATACTTGAGCTAATGGCTCAGTAAATTAAATGAAGGGCAGTATTTACATAGCCCAGTCTTTTTGAGGCATAACCAGCTCCAGAAATTGGTTTGATTAAATTCTGATTGTCTTCAGACCACGAAGTAATGCTACAACTTGGAATAAACATATCTAGCATATCTGAAAATGTGTCAATATTTCCCATGTAAATTGATTTAATAAAATATATTGTTTTTCCATTATAGACCTTATTTAGAACATCACTGTATCTAAATATAAACGATGGCATTGTATTTAGACTTGGTATGAAATTACTGCAGTCTCATGAAGGATACAGCATGGAGCTGAGTGGCTGAAAGAGTGATCTGGTGTAGTTCAGAGCTTGATTTTGTGTGGGGTTTCTGTGGGGTACTGTGCACAGATAGCTTTTAATACTTTCATATGATCTATAACATAAACACTCTCATGGCTGTACAAGATTCTTGATCATGTTTCAGTCCTGCTCACAATAGAAGCACTTCATCAAATGAGATAGTTAATATCATCCAAGTTCAGACTTCCACTTGGCAGTTTAGCTTTCCTTTAGAGCTGATGGAGAAAGACAGGCTGTTTCAACAGATGCTACTCAACAAATAATGTGGGACATTTGCTCTGAATGAGTATAAGGTAAGGATCTCAGGCTGCTAAGCTTGAGAAAGTTAGTAGCTTTTTATAAAGAATCTCTAAAATCTTTAAAAGAAAGTATCATCCTATATATTGACAAAATGTTCGAATGTGATTTTTGATAGAACCTTCAAATAGTACTGCAACATCAGTAGAGATGTTGTCAGTAGAGATAACTAAACAGTAAACCCTCTGGAAATAGGCTCATCCCTTTCAAACTTCAGTTTTTAAAGCAGATTTAATTTTTTTAAAACCAAGGTGAGGAGGTCAGCAGACAAATAGTACAAAGAATGATAATACAACACTTTTTCTGCATGTTTTTATAACTCTTGGTTTTTAGAGTGTTGCTTCTACTTAACAATATTCCATTTATCTACGTTCGTTTATCCAGTATTTCAATTACATATAGCACAGAGTTGATTGTATCTTCAGGTCTCTGGTTATGACTTGGATCAACTGCCTACTGTAATTTAATTGTGTTTTCGGCAAATTAGTTGCATCCACAAATTTGCAAAACAAGTGCATCAGCTGTGCTGTTGTAGACATGTTGCAGCACTTGCAGCAAATCTGAATGTTCTTATATACTGCTAATGAGAAGGGACGTTTAAGTTGCTTATTTATAAACTTTATGAGTCTATAGTGTATTGAACATTATAATATGTGTAAAAACTGGTTTGGATCATATAATGCAGAAGTTATGCAGCCTCAACAAATGCAACTCACATCAAACATTTTTTAAAATGTATAAATATTGAGATAAGAAGAGATGAGAATGATCATAAATCTGAGTAAACAACTGTTTCCTAGTATAATGTGCAGTATCAGCTGTACATATGCTTAGAAACCCAATTGGAATCTTGCTGACCACATGCTGTCATAAACCAGGAAATAATAAAATGTTATAACAAAAAATAAATATAATATAACCAAAGTACAGGAAATAAAAGAAAAAGAAAGGAGAAAAAAGGAAAAATAGACCCATTGTAATAGGAAAAATGAGGGGAAAACTAAAACTTAGAGAACAAATAAAAAATTTCTACAGGAACACAGCATGACACACTGCCAGGAGGATGGAGAAAATATAACACAGTAACTAGTCTTGAAAAGTGATGTCAAACTAGAGATACAATGGTGATATAGAAAAATACCTACTGGAAAGATGAATAGGCTCCCTTCAACCATGACTAGAACATGAACTGCAAAAGACAGAATTGGAAGATGTACTGTATCCACCCAGCAGTGAAATCAGTGCAGTTTCCCCTTTGTTCTTTCAGATATGAAGAGATAATGATATTATGCACCTTTGAAAAGGGAGGCTTTAGAGCAGGTCTACACTCTTGTGGTTGTGGTATTCATTATATATTAACTGACATTACGTGGATTCTAAAACTTGCATTTCTTTCTCTGGTGCATCTGTGCTTCTCCAGGTCTCAGAACACATTTGTTTCATTCTTTCTAGGTGCTCTGCTTTTCATTCCAAGTGAATTGAGAGCAAAAGGCAAAAGTAATGGAGCACTAATGTTTAGAAGCAAGATATATAATACAGTGTAGTGGATATAAAACCAGAAATTTGACAAGAATGACATTATTATAAATTGTATCTAATTTTTAGAAACATGAGTAAACAGAGCCTTGGGCTTGATCTACTGAATGAACTGGAATAATTCATATTGACTTAATTTAGCAGGACTGTAGGAACTTTATTACATAATACAGAGATACTCTCAAATCTTTAGAAGCCAAAATTCCTATTGAAGCATGACAAAAGCTCATAGGGAAAATGTTAAAAATAGTCATTGGTGACCCTGAAAATGTATATATTTGCTATTAAATTTCCAATATTCAGATTTCTTATTTAAATAGTCTTAAAAAAAATACCTTATAAATTGTGCAATTACTTAGGATTCTAAAATATGTCTGCTAACTGTCTTTTCAATGGGCTGCCTCTGTCCACTCTGTAACAATAGATATGCTTTTCTGAAATATCTGTAAGATTTATATTTAAAAAAATATTTTTAGTCAAGGATCTCATTTTCCTGAATGTTCTTAAGGATCAAGTTGCAGTCAGGATTGTTTAAGTGTAATTAATAATAATTTACCTAATTAGAGGATCTAAAATTCTTAAGCTCAGGCTGCTTGCAAAAAACATATCCTTCAGAAAGAGGTGCTTGAACTTTGTTGTAGAAGAAATGAAACAACAGAAGGGTCATAACAGAAAAGAAACATACATAGAGAGGCAAGGGAAAGACATAGGAGCAAACTCTAAATTGGTATAGCCGTGGCAGTTTATACCAAGCAAGAATTAACTGGCAGCCTCAAGGCACATATTCCACTCCTGAAAATAAAAACTGTTTAGAAGAAGTGCATTTGAGTCAAAGGAAAAATAAGTGTTGACAATGCCACACCTGATCTCTGATATCTAGAGACAGGAAATAGGATCTAGAAAGAATAATCAGTGGAAGAGATGCAGTTGTGCTCATATCAGTTTACATCAGTTTCTATCTGATTTCTAGGACAAATTCCAGCCTGAAGCTGAGGAACATAGAGCTTGTAACTAGCTTATTTAATTGGTTGCTTTATATGGAGTCAGATAATGCTGTTAAGCAACAGAATGTTATGATGAGCTGAGGATTGCACTTGAAAATTAAGCTATGCTATTTTTTCAGGCTGGTGAAACACAGATTGCTTTCAGTTATTTTTCTTGGCAGAACTGTTGTTTCTGTCCATAGCCTGTCAAGCTAGCATAGTATCCAGATGGTTATAAGGCTCTAGGGCACCTGTATAACTCACATCAGAGTTTAACAGAATAGTAGTAAGTAATATTTATATATTTACATTTCAGGTCCTCCTCCATTCAAAGGAAAACACAGCTGTTTTATTTTCACCCTGGCCATTACCTTGTGATATCCCACTCAGCCAATATCTCCACTCATTGCCAATATGTAGTAATGTTCCTGCATTTATCTTCTAGCCCTTGTGTAAAGCCACATCTGAATTAACACATCTCCTATAGCCCAAACAAGAAAGCAGCCTATCAGGGGATGGTTCCATTATGTATAACATAATAGTGTAACAGTTTTTTAAGGTATTTTTTTACAACACTCAGACTTACCAATAGGTGTTATTTCTCTTATCTTCAAACCTGCTTTCTGACTGCCTTCCTGTTTGCCACGTGTGTCATCTGTACCATCTGGGGAGACCTTTCTGCAATGACTGAGAAAACAGCACTAAAGTGCCTGAATTCCCTGATTTAAAATTGAAAACATTATTTTCCTTTCCAGAGTTGTTAAATGTTTTTCTTCTAATAATTTTGTGAATTGTAGAGACTGGACTTATCAATATTCTGATGAGCCTAGTATATATGTAAGGAAAATGTAAATATTGTAGATTTTGGTGTATAAAAATGTTGCAAAAAAGATTTCTTTATAACTGCTCATTTAGAGAAGAACTTTTTACTAAGTTAACACATTTTTGATTGTGAAATTGTCTCCTCAAAATGCTGTTTCATCTCTCTTTATCCTTAATTAAGCATGTGTTATAGTTTGATTCCGGCTAAATGCTGAGTTCTCAGAGAGGAGAAAAAAACCCCTTGACCTTTGTGATAAGGATTACAAGCAACTGTTTATTAACTATTTCACAAGCAAAACAGGCTCTAACTTAGAATATTAAGTATTCACTGCTGCTACTACTACATATTAAGTGTTCACTACAACTACTACTAAAATCAGAGCTTAAGAGTTTAAGAGTGAGAAGTTTGATAGATGTTACAGACACCTTTCTCCCCCCACCCCTTCCTTTTAAGATCCTTCACCTTCTTCCAGCAGCTCGGGAAGGCAGGAGCGGGGCGGGTGTTACGGTCAGACGTTGTCTTTGCTGCTGCTCAGAAGAGAGAGAGAGTCCCACCCCAGCTTTCCTTGTGGGGTCTTTTTTTCCAAGGAATTTGTGGATTATACTGACAACAGCTTTTCTTGTGGGGTCTTTTTTTCCAAGGAATTTGTGGATTATACTGACAACAGCTTTTCAGGTATTGTTGTCACATAAGTCACTTTACCATAGGTGCAGTCATTCAGGTGCTGCTTGACTGTTTCAGTGTGGATTCTTATGGGCCACCAGTCCTCCCAAGAAATGCTGCTCTGCTACTCCAGTGTGGGTCTCTTCTTCCCACAGCCCACAGGACTCCACTAGGTCCCCTGCTCCAAACCAGACATCACACGTCCCACAGGATCACAGTCTCTCTCCTCCAGCACTTCTCTGTTCCAACGTGGAGTCTTCCAATCTTTCCACAGGTTCACAGGCTGAAGAATCTTCTCCTCTATGGGTCCTCACAGATTGCTGGGGCCCTATTCCAGTGTTTAAGGCATCTTCTCTTTCTCCTTCCCTCCGATTTTGATGTTAATTAAACTACTCACTCTCCTTTCTCTTAAGCTGCCATTTAGCTTTAGGTGGAAGGTGACTAAGGAAACGTTCTATGCTGACATTTAAAATGCGTGGTATTGTCTAGACATGTTGTGGAAAATGGTCAGACAATGTGAGTTATACACTGAACAAAACCCGAAAACTTACGGCATCAATACATAAAAATGATTAGTTAATTTCAGGACAATTGCATTTAATTAAACCACTTCTCAGTGTTAGGTTAAATTTTGCAGGTGATGTTTGTATACAAAACATAACAAATATATGTTACTCTTAGGTATTCTTGTTTATTGTATTGTATTACTCCAATAAAAGATATTCTTTGCTGAGGTTAGATCAGTCTGCTTGGGAGTGTTTTGTGGTAGGCAGAAAATACAGAAATTGCAGGAAGGATTTGTACATATAACCACATTTATTTAAATATATTGAAATTTGTGCATTTATCACTTCTTGTCCAAATCTGTTCTATTGAATAGAATTAAAACTTGGATGAGTCTGAGAACTCTAGGTTTCATTTATCTGCCAGTTACTATTTAATAGACAATGTACCTAATAAAAAAGGCAGTTTTATTTAGGACTTTTTTAAATCGCTTTGCTAGAATGACAATAATTTTTAGTCAGTATTTCAGATCTACTTTTTTTCCCCAACAATTCAATGTTCCAATACCACAAAAGGTGAACAGGAAAGCAACAGAAATTAATCCAGAAAGTACAGAATTAAAAGTGACTGAAGACAAGTTTATGGTTATTTATTATTGAATATATATTTTATTTGGAGTAGGCTTGTCATAGTTTTGGAGCACAATGACTCACAGCATAACACTGATATCCCATTAACTCCATGAAGATCTTTTCAGAACTTTCCTAGGTGTCCATGGGAAGATGGCTGAGAGTAAAAAGTAGAGGAAAGTGAGAAGTTATATTCAACATTTTTACTGAGGTTATAATGGTATGGAAATTACAGGGTAAAATGCAATCGCTACTCCCTGGATAGAAGGCGTTTGGCAGCTCCATAATGATTCCTTGCACAGCAGTAAGCACCTACTAAGCAGGATGAAATGGAGGGTGGAGTGGAGTGGAAACACCACTGCCAGGCTCTGTAGAAATCCTTGCAGGGAGGAGAACTTGATGATACTTTGCAGCAGATAAACCGCAATAGCACCTGTCAACCAAGGGAGACAGGAGCTGTGGCAAAATCTCTCTCTTTGCATGAACTTGGTTCATTAAAGCCTAATTGTAATACTAATACACACTTCCATCCCAAACTTACCCACCCCTAAGGTACAACGATCCCTCACTGGGCATGTGCTCTATATTTTATTGACTGTATCTTTAAAAGCAAGAGAACTTTACAACAATCAGAAACAAAGGTATTTGTTACTCAAGTCACTCAAGATCTACCTAAACATAAAAAGTTAGTAGAAAAGTAAGTTGAGACTGGGGGGAAATTTAGGGAAGACTCCATTGTAACTCCTGGGATCACTGACTGGCTGAACTTGTCTTCTCCCCAATAGGGATGCCTATTGGGTAAGAACTATACTCTTTCTGTGTGCTGAATATTATTATTTGGATTAGACCTTGTCTGTGTATTGCTTTAAATACATTTTTGCAATCAGATACTGTCACTATCACTCTTCGAACCTTAACCTGTCACAATTTTATATTAATAAAGAGTACTATTCCATAAACTGCTAATGTGAGTCTTTTACTCACATGAGTGCTGGCACTTGATTAAAGTGGGAAGACCTGCTGAGGGGTCTCCCTTATGCTGTTGGCTTAGCCTCCTGAAAAAAAGCAGCTGAATCGCCCTCCAATCCAGCAGGATATTAGTTATTCTTATTTAATTTCCAGTCATCATGCTAAAAGTACAGATTTTAGCAATAGAAGCCTTGAAGGATGGACTTGCCATACAAGAGAGTGATTGGTTTTTACTTTAAAGAAGAAAAAATACTCTTGGAAAGATTATACATATAAAATAATACAGTTAAAATATTTCTTGTCTATACACATATTTTAGAATGTGTATATATAAGTGCACATACAAAATATATTTGAAGTTCAAATTAGGTTCCTGAAATCAGTTCCAACTTTATGATCAACTTTACTTCAATTGTGTACGACACAGGATATGGCAGTTTGCATATTTTTTGTTTCCTTGATACTTAACTGTTAAGAAGTAAACATTATCTAGCTTTTTTCTTTCTTTTGAATTAATCAAATTGCTAAACAAGAAATACTTTGGAGACTTCTCAGCTGCCTCTGAGCATAGAAATTCTGGAAAGAGACTTTTTCTTTCATACATAGGAAGAAATTCTAATTTTATTAGATAGATATAGGTGGGAAAAATAGACCAGCTGCCAACACAAAAGTTCCTTTCCAGATCTGAAACACAAGCAGCAATTCAAGCTGATTACAGATTAAAGTGTTTCAAGTTAAAATTATGCTACAAATTGAACCATTTAAATAAAATTACATTAGGTTTAGAAGAAAAATTATGTTAGCAAAGAGGGTAGTGTTAAGTCATTAATTATTTACTGGGCTTGTGACAAAATTAGGAAGTGGAATAGCAAGATGTTAGAGGGAAATGCAGGTAAAATAGGATACAGAAAAGCCTGTATTGATGGTACAGCTCCACATGAAGTTCTTTAATGCTAACACTGCTTTTAGGGACCAGAGCCTTTAGTTTTCTACTGGCAGCTTCTTCTTGCCCTTCTAAAACATCTTCCACTCTTCCACCAGAAGTTGTTTATGCAGGCACATACTGAGCTAAATCAGGAAACTGTCAAAGCTTTCAAAATCTGATGATGTGGGGGGTTTGTGGTTTTGTGGTTGTTTTGGGTGGTTTGGTTGTTTTGGGTGGTTTGTTTTTTTGTTGTTTGGGGTTTTTTTCCATTTTTCTGGTTCAGTTCCCCAATCCAGTTCAGGACAGTGTCTCACAGCCAAGTAACAGGAACAAAGGCAATTCTAAGATCAGACCCAAAGGTCTAAAAATTAACTAGAGAAACCAACCTTAGCAAAGATATTCTTTCTTAGTAGCACATGGCAATTTTTCCCACAATGTACCTCCTTTCATTTAGAGTGTAGCTGTAGCTTTGCTCAACTTCATCATCTTTGCTTTTCTTCATCTCTAATAGAGATGAAAATTTTAAGTCAGTAAAAATAAAATAATTTTATACAAATATTAGGAATTATGAATGAGTACACAGGTAAATAAAAATATCTGCTTATCCTCCGCCAAAGAGAAAATGCCTTAGAAGCTCATGATTTTTGCAGATTGTTAGTGTTTTCTTCAGTCTTACATAGAGACCAAACCTTTCATCACAAAAAGAAAATGTTTCCTTTTTTTTTTTCCTCTTCTGTAAAGCAAGGTTTTGCTAAATTTCCACAGTCATTTGAGTGGCAGAGAACTGCAATACTTGAAGATAGGCAATAATTTATTTATGGCAGTAAAAAATGTGTTTTGACCAAATAAGATCCTGAAGGATCTTTGTCCAACTGTATAATTGAAATGCAACTACTGGATTCTTTGAAAAGTGACAAAGTAATTTAGATTAGAGTCCTATTTCTTACAACATATTGTGTTTCTCTGACAGTATAATAAAACCTATTATTCTCTATCCTTTTAAACACAGAAAAGGCCTTGAAATTGCCTGCAATTATCTACCCTGAACTTTTAAACCATTTATTTAACTAGTTAATGCAACTCACTACATCATTGAGAATACATCTTCAGGGGAAATTTTTATTAGCTTTGGACTGAGGACTGTCATAAACCTGACCTTTTTCTCCTTAGATAGAGTATGACAAAATTACTCCGGCATCTAAAATTGCTGTTTTTCTTGCATTTAAGACACTTTTAGTAAGATAACATAAATCACAGTAAACAAATTCTATTTTATTTAAGTGACTAAAATTCTACAGCAATCCACTGCAATAGAGAAAGTCTATTAAATAAAGATGACAAAATGGAGAGGTAGTGTTTATGCTTACATATCATTCTTCACTACTAATAAAAAAGGTTCTGACAAAGTGAAAAAGGCTACGTTTTTTCCATCTTTTTTATTCTCTAGTTTTGTCTTTCTTTCATAGCTGTTTTTTCTACCTAACAAATGACCAAGCAAATTAAATTCCCTAAATAATGAGCTGGTGGATCCTGAAGAGAGATCTGATTATATCACGGCTAACAGAAGAAAAGAGGCATAATTCCAGGTTAAATGTAGATATGCTATTTTCCTTATCAAAGATACTTTTGCATTAAGATTATTTGACTGTTACTAGTTAAAGTAGTTGTCTTCATCAGAATGTTCTTCTGTTGTGCAAAATATCCTTAGTTCACTACTTTGAGTTCTTGGAGTTCAAAGCTGTAGAATGTCAGCTTTTCATCTTGTGAAGCTAGAATTGTTCCTTTCTTGCTTTTGGTCTTCTAAAATGCCTCAGACAAATCCATGTATTTGTCAGTGCCACTATAAACCCACAGCAAGGAGAAGGATTGCAAGTCAGCAGGGAAGCACCTAAATAGCCACACAAAGGAATTCCACCTTCTTTAGCCAGAAAGTCAGCTTCATCTGGGGCTCAAATTAAACGTCTCTATATCCACACACATAATTAACAAGTGAAGTTGGAGACATGCACACACCTGCAAGACTATAATCCTATTGGCATCATGGAAACGTATTGGGATGACTCCTATGACTGGAGCATTATAATGGAAGGATATAGATGTTTTAGGAAGGACAGGCAGGGGAGATGAGGAGGGAGTGTTCCATCTATGTCAATGACCAGCTGGAGTGCATAGAGCTTTGTCTGTCAAAAGATGAGCAGTCAACCAAGTGTTTATGGGTCAGGATATGAGGGAGGGCAGAGTCAGGTGACACTCTAGTGGAGGTCTGCTACAGGCTGCCAGACCAGGAAGACACAGTGAATGAGGCCCTTTATAGATAGATATGAGTGGCCTCAGGTTCATAAACTCTTACGGAGTCCTGATGGAGGACTTCAACCACCCCAATATCTGTTGCAGGGACCCAACACAGTAAGAAAAGTCTATTTATTGAAACTTGTTTGGTTTTTCAATCCTGCTTTTGTCCTCCATGCTCACTTGTCCCATTGAGGTAGAACAGTGAGCGACTTGGTGTCAGTTCAGCTGTTAGCCAAGACTAAACCATCAGAGTAGAAAATATTTTACTAAGTAAATATGACATGATCATTAAAAACAAAAGAAAATTAAAAAAAAAAAAGAAAAGAGTAGGGGAGGATTTTAAAAGTATCTTCAGAAATACCTAATGTAGTTAAAATTAATTTGTGACGTGGACATAAAATGATGATTGTAAAAAGCTACTGTAAGAAAAATCTAGACATGTCTATAGACCATTTTGTTTTCCTATTGGACACTCATGCAAGGCAAGATTTTGTCATTTCACTTTGCTTTCAGGTTCATAAGAAGTTTAGAAATTACTTAAGACACAGTAAAAGCTTAGCCAAGAATTGAAGAAAATAGGCCTATGTCAGATAAAATTTAAATTAATTTTCTTCACAGAAATTAATATTATCTCAAGAGAACTTAAAAAGAGACATCAATAATGAAAAAGGGAATCACACATCTACCACAAATTGTCTTGTTTTTCACCAGCAAGATCTAGATATCCCTCAAAACCTTAAAAGGAACAAAAGAATTCTTATGTTTTGAGATTGTATGAATCATAACATTCAGCAAAAAACCACCCTATGAAAGACATGCCAAGGACTGAAAACAACCACCCACCACACAAGGCCCCACATGCCAAGAGAAAAATATGTCACATAATGAAATACTTTGCTCAAACTTGTCAGTATTCTTTTAGGGCAGAAACATCACTGACAGGTAGTTGCTGACTCTTGGGAAATCTAGTGAGATTTCTATTCATGAACATCAAGGTTAAAATTGAAGTGACATCATGTGTAAGAGATGATATATCATTCCACCAACTCAGCAGGTAAGGAAGAGATACCCAAAGATAAAGAGATAGGAATTCACTGGGCAGCTGGTTATTATGCCCAATGTTATACCAATGTTTTCCTCACCTGAGTTGAAAGCAGATTGCTTCCCAACAAATGGTTTATCAGCAGAGATTTGCTAAAAGTGGAGCAAATTCTTGTTTTTGCTTCTGCCATGTTTTTGCATATGATAGTGCAAGGATAGAGTAAAAGGTTTATGTATGCTCAGATTTCCCCACACGTGGAATTCTTAATCTTTCAGATGTAGACAAGAAGATAGAGAACAAAACCAAAGCTGGTTCCTTGGAAATGTCCTTTAGCATGATCCATTTTTATTTAAACTAATTTCAGAATTATTGTCCTGTGTTTCAAGTGATGAATGCCATTTGAAACATAATCCTATTTAAAATTAAAATATTGATGGTCAGTCAATCATTCCTTCATATTACTTCAAAAATAATGCATAACATAATTTATTCTTAAGTCTGAATAATTAAAGAGGACCAGAAATTAAACAGAAGTATTCATTTTGTAATAGAAAAAACTATACTGTGATTATTGAGTATGAGCAATATGATTGATTCTATATAAACTAGAATGGTTTATACCTGAAAAAATATAGTTTAATCAATTAGCAAGTCACTCACATAATGATTCTTCTCAACATACATGATGTGACTTATTAAAAGCCTGAATCAGAATTTGTTGTAGTCAAGGGAATAAATAAATACAGCTGGTATAGGAAAGACCTCTGGTTTTTAACCCGAAGATCACGAGAAGGTATCTCTTCTGATACTACAAGGAATAGCTATAGTATGTATCTCTGTTTCATTAATTTAGTTTATTTCTTGCTTGAGGAAAATGATTACTGTGGCTAATCTCACATTAAACCTCAAGATATTTTGAACCTGGTTTCTTTTTTTTTAGTTTTAATGCCTCTTCCCTTGTTGTCATAGCTACTGCATTTGTATGATTTAGAGATAATTTTCAGGTTACAGAGTAGCTATTTTAAAGAGTAGTATACTACTGTTTCTGGCTACATCTCCAAAGTACATTCAGTTCACCAAAGGTTCACAAACCAGAAACCAAAGAGGGTTTTTTTGTGTGCATATGTGTGGGTTTTTTTGTTCATTTTGTTACAACAATTCATTGCAATTAGGCTTGTTTTTATGTTCGTATTAAGGTTTTGGATGTCAAACATCATCATAAGAAATTCTGGAAACAGTACTCAACAATGTATTTCTAATGCCATTTGTCCCAGAATCAAATGCAATATTTTAATAGTGTTCCTGAGCAGCCAGGAAATAAAATTTACTGAAATAATGAATGCATTAATATATTTTTTTTAAAAATAGAAATTTTAAGAAAAAATATTGTTCAGACCAGACAGAAAAAGAGCCGGCTGCTCTTGATTTAAAATTTAAAAAATTTAAAAAATTCATGGCAAAAACTACTTTCCCAAGATACTTCAGTGTTCTTCAGACTGTTACTCACATTGTGGAATTCATATAGAATTCATCTTACCTAAGCTTTAATCATTTAGAGGTAGGGATATAATCTAAGCCATTTGTCTAGGTTATCTTCTACTAAATGGGAAAGATAGACATGATTTTCTCATTTGAAGTGACTCATTCTATCTGAAATACATGGGATGGATTTTCGTCTCCAACTTATTTTTTATTTCAACCAAATATAATAGGTATATAAGCACACTGTGATAGTAGAATGAATGCCATTTACTTGAAGCTCCAAGATTAGTTATTTAGTCCCAAGTTAGTACATTTGTGCCACAACTAGCTTTGTTAGCTGTTTTCCAATCACTTTAGATGAAACAAAAAGGAATTGGGATATTTGATCTGTTGTCTTTTCAGATTCAGGAGATGAACCAAGTAGCCCAAAAGACAAAATAACATCTTAAATGACTGTGGTCTAGAGAGAAAATCAGAAGTTAAAACAGAATAAGATTTACAGAGGAAGACCTGCTGCCATTTCCTAGTGGCAAAAAGAGACTCCAGCCACCACTTCCCAGATAACACAAAGGTTATGCTGTCCCACAAAAGTTCCCTAAACACTGAAAAGCACCTGTACACTGAAGAATGGGGTGGTAATGAAGGCACCACAGCTGGACTTCAGTAAACCAGGTGCAGGATGGGAATGTGGTGACCCCTTTGATGTGTGCCAGCTATCCATCCAGAAACAATAGATGCCCATCACACCACCCAAATATAGCACTTCTGACTAAAGTAATTCAAAACTCTACCTAAACCTAAAGAAATAATATATAAAGAGGTTGAAAATCAGAAGAAATTGGGAGAAGTTTTCCAACACATTGCTGCGGCAGCTGCCAAACCTCCCTTCTCC
>WEIV01023291.1:43085-55905 GCA_013390005.1 Calyptomena viridis
TTGATGACTTTCTTGGCAAAACTTTGTAAATAATTTATATCAGTCTTCCTTTATACTACACTCAGTGAAAAAAATGCAAGCACATTCTTGTTTAGAAAATTGTATTTCATGTAATAGATTGCTTTCAGAAGCTCTAGTCTGGCAATTGTGAGTTCTCATAAAGTATAGGGGTGGTTTCATAACTTTGGATTTTCAGATCCTTATCTATATTTAAATGAATGAATAGATGTCACTAGTTTTACTCTCAGCCTTCTAGTACTATCTGAAGGTAATATAGTGCAAATAATATGATATAATTTAATCTGTATACATACATGTGTATATGTTTGTGACAATGTTGAAATATGTAATGTCCAATACAGAACTATATTATAATAGGTTTTTACAAAGTGCTGAACATTGTCAGTTTGCCCATTTTTAAGAGAACTGTCTCCAACATCACTTAAGATTCTGGATTATGGATAAATAATTTTGCATTTTGTGTTGAAAGTTCTTTGCACAGTAAAAATGTTTCTTTGCATACTTTAGTATAATTTATTCTCAGAAAATATTCAGATGCTGTCATTACATTTTTAGCCTTGAAACCTGGAATACATCAGGCATTCTTTCATGAACCCCCAAAAGCACCCCAAAAAGAGTTTTGCTTTGGAGAAATTATGATCACTGCACATGACATGTCTTTTTGAGGCATATCACTAAAAAAAAAAAAAAAAGGAACTTCAAGATTTTAGGAGCAATCCATACTTCAGTCCTCAGAACAGCGGAGCAAAACAGCTACTCTTTTAAATTATTATCTGACTTAACATTCAGTATCTCACTGCCATATTAACATTAAAAAGTCTCCTGCTAAAAACATTCTCAAACATTTCCTGAATACATATTTTTCTTTGGACTAAATCATGTAGAAAACTTTAGCAAAGTGATGANTTTCTCATGATCGACCTGTGGTATCACAGAGCTTTCAGAAAAGTCACATAAATAACAATAAATACACAGTAACTCATCTGTCTTCAGGATTATAGAAAAAAGGCCACATCAAACTGAAATATTAAATAATAATAGAAGAAAAAAAAGACTATTCTGTCATTAGTCTTCTGTAATAGCTAACAGTTTCTTTATGTTCAGAAGGGTTGGCAATGAAGGTACAGCAGCAACAGACTGATAAGTATCTCAGTTACACTTCACAGAAAAGCTCAATGCTTTTGTAGAATGAAGAGAGCTATGGGATGAGAAAGGATGGAGTGAGTTCAGCAGTGTAAATCACATGAAGTGTCACAACAATGTGACTGCAACCCAATATGAATTTGGTTTTATTTTTTATTTTAATCATCTCAAAATATGAGAACAGTTTTAAAGCTTACATAAGGACAAAGAGATTTCACTATTATGAGTGAATGAGGTGAACGGGTTTTACTATAAATTCACTAATCACTTGGTTTTTGTTCATTGTAAACTTTATGTATCTCTTGCAAGACAGCATGAATTTATTAGAGCTGCAGAAAAAAACCCCACAAGGCATGACATGAGAATTTCATGGACATGACAAATGATAGCATAAGGAGCTGAGAGATTGTATAGATGGCTAAGGGAGAAGCATATGAGATACAGTTAAACACCACAGGCAGCAGAAGGGGAACACTGAATTGTTTTCGAGAGCAGAGTCCTGCAAGGCCAGCATTGCATTGGTAATTCTGTCTGTGATATCTAAGATCCAAAGATAATCTGGGTTGTGATATCAGAACTAACAAGGCTGGGTACAAATGCAGCAAAATTGAGATTAATGAGGAAAACATAATTAAGGACAGGTTGTTTATTTGGAGGAGACTTGAAAGGAGAAAGGGACAGTGACAGCAACAAATAGTATGGTCAAGAAAAAAGATAAAAGAATGGGATATACAAGTTGAGTGACTGAGGCTTTTTGAGACTGCTTGGTGTAAATGTAGAAGAATCTTTCAGAAGATTCATTTTGAGATGAGAGTTTATGTTGCTCAAGAAAGCTTCCCCACTTGAGAAAGAGGCAACTTTCCCAGGAATGCTCTTATATGTTTTCTCTTCCTGCATTTCAGAGGGGCTGACTCCCTCATGTGAGAGAAGATAAGTTCTTGGAGACATGTTTGAAGGCCCCTGCAGCAGGGAAGTTGGGAAAAATTTTTAAAATCCCTAGACAAAGAGGGTGGCATGTCTTTCCCAGGACCTTTGCTTGTGCTGTTTTGTTTAGTGTTCTCAACTTCCAGAAACAAATTTTCCTAAATCCCTTTACTGCCTGGTATTTTGGGATACCTGCATGTAATCTTTCTTCCCAACTGGGCACCCCTGGGCTTGATTACTGGAAGCTGCAGTCTAAATAAAGTAAATCTCTTACCCATAGCATACTCCAGTTGTCACACCTGCTTGAGGAGCAAAAAAGGGATTAATGGGTATTTGTGCAGCTAAAGGTGAATACCTATGTGACTGGAGCCAATGGATGTTACTGTTACTGTGATGGTAATTCCTGTTACAAGTCTGACAACATCAGCAGCTACTTGCCACTTGCTAACAGAATTTACTTATTCAAGTGTTAGGGGAAAAAATACTGTAAACTTTGTTTTTTATCTGTCATTCTTTCCAATTTTCAGCTGCCTGAATTATTTTCAGCTGCCTGAATAGTTATTCAGCATATTCCAACATAAATTTTACCCTTTGAAAAATTGCAACAGAGAACAAAAAGCTCCATCAGATGTTCATGGCGTGGTCTGGTGCTTTTGAAACAGGTGAATGTTATTTTTGTGCATTTTAAGCTATACAATACAAAATCAACAGTGTTAAATAGTTCTGTATGACAAGACTAATTGTCACTATTTCAGTAAAGCAAAAATGTGCGGTTTATTTGCAGAGTGGATGGGAATTAAAGAAAGTTAGAAGCATTTTGTAACTTTTTCTTATGCTACCAATGAACAGCTATGTCTGAGACACTAACAAAGAGAGTTATTTTTCCTTGGTTGCTCTTTTTTTTTCAGAGGATGTCAATAAAAGTATTATTCCCATCCTCAGCATAATTCCACAACGAATATTAAATAATTATCCTTTATTCATTGGTTTATCATGATTCACTAGTCCTTATATGCCACAGTGCTTTCAAGTGGAGAGCAAATTATATTTACCATTTTAAAAGATTAAATTTGCTTCTCAAAATCCACAAGTTCATTTTGACAAATCAGTTTTAGTCTGTTATACATTAAGCTAGCAGGAATACTAAGCATTTAGACAAAGATTTCACCTCAATGAGATAATTTTCTAGCAATATTTTCAAACAATGATTGACAATGATTTATTCCTATTTATACACATGAAACATTAGAATTACTCATTAGAAATTAAAAAAAAAAAAAAAATCACAAGCTGAAGTACCATCAAGTACTCAGGTATTTACTGTGTGTGTGAGTTTGCTTTTGTATTCTATATTTTAGATAGACTCTGCTACAAAAGACCCATAATTTTCTTCAAGATTCAGGGTTTCCTCTTTCTCCCTATCTTGCCTCCACTAGAAAGTCTAGCAAATTGGTTGTTTCATAGATGCTAGATGATCTTTCAGGACTACAATGTATTTGCTCATTAGACACAAATAGCTATAGGCTTTAGAAAGCTTAACTCTGCAGGAGCAACAATGTGACAGTTCTAATATTGCTGCTCATATTTTGTAGTTTCACATGACACATATTTCTAACTTTCTTGTTAAGTCCTCGAGGATACTTTCAGTGGCAAAAAGCTTAAGCAAATCAGAAGCTCTCCTAACATTTATGTGTCACCAACTTCCAGTAATAGCATCATTTCGATTGTGTCTCACAATGTTTAACCATAGGAATCAAAATCTATTTTAGTATATGGGACTAGAAATGAAGGTATGAAATTGAAAAAAATAACTTGATCCTAAATATATTTAAAGCTTCAGCGTAAGACAAGCGATAACAAGAAAGACAATAGTGATGTGTCCATTATCATATGAAAATAAACTAAAGAATAGCATAGTCATCACAGTAAAAGTAAAGTGGCCTGAAGAGCTGATGAAGGCTTCTGGTAGCTTGCTGGTGGTAATAAAAATATGCTTGTGAGCCTCCACTGAGCCTTGAAGTCAGAAAAAGACAGCACAAAAAAACCCTAAATGTGTCAACTGGCCTGTTTTGAAGATAAAGGTATCCAACAACTTTTTAAACTGAGTAAGACATCGTAGCAGCTTCTGAAATTGTTTATACTTGATGCAATAAAACTGGCAAAATGACAAAGAAATGCAGACAATGATACACATTTTGATATTTGTAAAACTTCTGTTGTGTCTATCACAGACCTTAAATGCTAGTCTGAACTCTGGATTTCTCTCAAAGTTTATACTACGTTCAGACTGTGAAAAGACTCAGTCACAGGTTACTATACTTGTTTAAACCATATCTTGAAATCCTAGTAGACACAAGAAATACAGCTTCCTGGTGTAATCTGGCTGACCTGCATGGTCCAGTTTCACCAAAGGAATCTTATCCTTCTCCTAATAGCTTTTAATTTCTTGTGCATTCTCAGTAAAAATTCTCTCCCACCCTTTTCCACTGCCTACTCCTTCAACTCACCCACAACAGAAGCAGAACAAAACACATGGATCCCGCACATACAAGGCCTTATTTGACACTTAATTCCATGTGCCAAATGCCTTGATGGAATCTCTGATGTTGAAATTGAGAAAATCAAACACTAGAGAGGAATTTCAAGCAACTGTAGCTAGGAGACCTCATCCTCTGCTCCCCAAATCCTGATTCAAAGATGATGTACACAGTATTCTCAAAAGACAAGCCTGTGAACTGAATTATACAAACTTGTTACAAAAAATTGCAGATTCAGTAGAGACACCAATTTGATAGCATACTCATTTTTCCTAGGCTTCATCCTACTCTTTAACACACCAAAAGTAATAATTAACTGCCTTTCTATTTCTTGTAGAAGCTGGGGATCTCATCCACATCTCCCTCAGCTCCACCAGTGCTAGATGCCTTTTCTTCAATTTTTCTAAAGGATTAGCATAATGAAGTTAAAACCAGAGCAATTTCTCTTACCCTGTATTTAGCTTGAATGCTGCTGTTTCTGTTTTAAACCTAACAACGGGCTTGAATGGCCAAAAGCTTGTCACCATTTTACCCATGTGTACTCTAAAAAACCAACCAACCGACCAAAAAAACAAAACCACGAACAAGCCCCCCCACCTTACTTTTCTCTAAAAATCTTTCCTCATTAACTAATAGGAAATACTTGTTCTATTTCAGAATTAACTGCAAGTTAAAAACTAATGCAAATCCTCAAAATTAATAGCTAAGCCCATCTGTAATTTTTTCTGTGTAAATATACACCAGTAACTATCAAATGCACAGTGGACATAAAAAACAAAACAAAGAAACAAAAAAACCCCAGTTTATATCTAAGAATTCTCTGTATCTCTAGAACAAGGTTAGAGACATTGATGATATTTCCTTCCATTGTCACAGCTGAGGGTTAGCTCTGGTTTTGCTTTCACAAATTCAGACTTCATTCTGGCAACTTAAAATTACCTGTGTCCTTAAGAGAGAAGTGCCTCTTGGGAATATGAATCCAAGGTAGGTCCACAAATAAATGCTGTAAAATGTACATAGCCTACAGGAAACAAAAATGTAATTTATTACTTCATTGGTTAATACAGTAATTTCACAATTTCACAATAACTATGATGAATACAGAATAGGATCTAACAAAAGACAGTTATGATATTCTATATATGTGTTCATGCATGCTTAATAGCTATACAAACTTAAGAACCTTTACTATGTATCACTTTGAAAATGAAAAATATGAAACAATTTTTTGTAATTTGTAAAGTAACAGCAAGCATCAGAGGATATTTGGAAACAAACACCAAAATGTGGGATCCTGCAAATAAACTGAATAGAATGAATAAGCAAATAGAGTAAACTTAACAGAGGAAGACTATAATTTTTCTATGTTAGAAGTGAGAATTAGTTTGAAATTAAACCTAAAAATGCAACTTAAAATGTTTTCTGTCAGTGTGTTGACATAAACTCAGTTTCTTAAATGGCAAACCTATTTCCATTTGCTATGCCCTGGAGACTTTGTGTTTACCTGCCACCCCCCAAAAAAGTGCAGGTTTTTGACCAGACAACTGGTATCAAAACTAAGCCTCCCCTTGTGCAACTCGAGGCCATTTTCTCTTGTCCTATTGCTTGTTACTCAGGAGAAGAGACCAACACCCACCTGCTACAACCACCTTTCAGGTAGTTGTAGAGAATGATAAGGTTTCTCTTGAGTCTCCTTTTCTCCAGGGTAAACAAGGGCCCTCAGCTGCTCCTCATAAGACCTGTGCTCCAGAACCTTCACTTGCTTCATATCCCTTCCCTGGACACACTCCAGCATCTCAACATCTTTCTTACAGTGAGGGGCCCAAAACAACACAGATTTGAGGTGCAGCCTCACCAGTGCTGAGTACGAGGGGACAATCACTGCACTGGTCCTTCTAGCCACTCTGTTTCTGGTACAGGCCAGGATGCCATTGGCTTTTTAGGGCACCTGGGCGCAGCGCTGGCTCATGTTCAGCTGGCTGTTAACCAGCATTCTTAGGTCCTTTTCCTCCAGGTGGCTTTCCAAACTTCTTCAAGCCTGTAGCATTGCATGGAATTGTTGTGACACAAGGACATGTCACTTTGCCTTGAACCTCATACAATTGGTCTTGGCTCATTAATCCAGCTTGTCCAGATTCCTCTCTAGAAATTTCCTACCTGCTAGCAGATCAAGCACACAACTTGGTGTCATCTGCAAGCTGACTTACAGTGCACTCAATTCCCTCATCCAGATAATTGATGAAGTTGTCAAACAGGACTGACCCTAATATTGCACCCTGGGTAACTCCCCTTGTGACCATCTGCCAGCTGCATGTAACTACATTCACCACCACCCTCTGGGCCCAACCATGCAGTCAGTTTTGAACCCAGCGAATAGTGCACTCATGCAAGACATGAACACAAGGAGTTGAGAGGGAGCACAACCAGGAGAGCTGACATGAACAGCTAAACAAAGGGATATTCTATGCAATGCAATGTCATGCTTAGGGTGAAAACTCGAAAAAGCTGACCAGAGTGAGTGCTGCTTGGGGACCAGCTAGGCATCAGTCAGTGACCAGTTGTATTGTGCATCACTCGTGTTTCATGGGATTTACTCTGTTCTCTCTTTTTCCTTTTTTTATTACTAAACTATTTGTATCTCAATCCACAAGTTTAATTTTTTTTTCACTTTTCTCCACCCAGTGGGGCAGGGAATCTCTCTTGAAAGACTTCTTGCAATGGCCCCTTCAGCTGTATCAGGTCCCAGGGTAACTGCTGCTGGTAACACTGATATCTGTTTACTTGATGCTCAGGAAAATACCTGTTTTACCTTGCTGCATCCCAAACATCATTTCAATCAGGAAGGCTCTAAGAAAACCATTTTTCAGCTGGAGATTGCAGGAGCACTTGCAGGGTAGCACTGTTAAATAGCAGTGTGTTGACTGAAGCAAAACACTCTAGGCTGCATTTACCAATTTGTGAAACCAGAAGGTGGTTTTTCCCCGTGTACAGGTTGATGCAGAGGGTGCCCTGATTTTTCCACTGCAGTGTTTATGGGTTTACTAAAGTCCAGGCAGACAACATCCTCAGCCTTTCCCTCACTGAATGGATCAGATTGTCATAGAAAGTGGGTCAAACAAGACCTGTCACTCATAACCCCCTACTGGCTGGTTCTGATCCCCTAGTTGTCCTGTACATGCCATGTACATGTCCTGTACATGCTCAAGATGATCTGCTCCATGACATTTCCTGGCACCGAGGTCAGGCTGACAGGCCATTAGTTCCCTAGGTCCTCCATCTGGCCCTTCTTATCAATGGCCATCATATTTGCTAACTTCCAGTCAGCTAGGACCCACCTGGTTAGCCAGGACTGCTGGTAAATGATGGAAAGTGACTTGGTGAGGACTTCCACCAGTTCCCTTGGATGAATCCCATCAGGCCTTGTAGACCTGTGTGTGTTATGGGGTGCAGCAGGTTGTTGAGCATTTTCCCTTGGGCTATGTTTATTCTGTGTCCTGTCCCTGTCTTCCAGCTCAGCGGGCTGGGCATCCAGAGAACAACTGATCTTACTATTAAAGACTGAGGCAAAGAAGACAGTAGGTACCTCAGCCTTTTCATCACCCTTGGTCGTTATGTTTTGACTACATCAAATAAAGGATGAAGATTTTCCTTAGCCCTCTTTTCTGCTGCTCATTTATTTATAGAGGCATTTTTTATTGCCTTCTTTTATTGGCTTGTTCACTCCTTAGCACCATCTGTAGGGCAGGTAGGATATCCCACAGCAGCTTCAACTATTCTGGTGAAGTACATGTTATCTACTAAATTGAGCCTGCTATGCCTAGAAGTGAAAATAACATCTAACATGGTAATTGTTTTTTGGTCAGCTTAGATTGTGGATCCCATCCTATCTGCATGGTCAATAGCTGGATCTCTCACCAGCCTCTACCAGCTGAACAGACAGGACCTTCAGGAACTAAACTGGGAAACTAAAAACTGGCCTGCTTATAAACACCAATACTTAAACATACGGATGAAGACATCACAGACTGAAAGGGAAGCTTTTCCTGACAGACTCACTTAGTAAAACTTGAGAAGAACACTGATGAGATCTTGGTTCAGTGAACTACTTAAAACATTTCCATGAGGACTACTCTGTAACACCTAATGCCATTTCTCCCTCTGCTACAACATTCAAGTAAAGCCTTGTAAGTATTTCAATTTTCAGCAGTTCATGAAGAATGTTTATTTTTATGGGTGCTATCAAATTCCAGAGAACATGTAAATCCAGCGAGTGATATTGTGGGGATGTATTGCAATTACTGTGCTAGCTAGAAGACAGCATACTCTGTGGTTTGTATGGGTTTAATTCTTTTTTATACCAGATCAAAACAATAGCAGTACTTCTACTTCCAAACCCGGACTTTGCTAGAACAGAATCATTCCAAATGGTAATGTACAAAACAGCACCATATGAAACGGCTGTGAGTCCAACATTTTCTCTGGCTAAAGAAATTTAAGAACAGATTTCATAAAAATACCACTTTTTAGGGTTTGATTTGCAATCATTACAAACAAAAGCACTTTTTTGAGATAAAGGGCCATCATGATGGTGAAGTTCACTTTACATTTATGCATTAGTAGTGTCCTGGGGCATATTTATTTAGCAGAAACAGGTTAGAATCACTTGCGTGATATCTGGCTGATATTAAAAATGGCATAGAAACATACTGCTCTAGCAATAACATTTAAATCAATTTTACTATTGGAAAAATTATTCCATAAGAGCTTCCTATGCTATTTGTTTGGAGAAATTTGGTATCAAGGAAACAAATTTTATTTTATATATTTATTGGTCTGCACATCACCAATGGGTATTATGTTCAAAAAACCAAAGAAATACTCAGAAAAGGCTTGCTAAATATATATTGTACCTTCATGTATATAAACATATTTTATATATAGTATTATATAATATAATATAGTTATTATATAAAAAAAGAGAAATAAATAGCATTTCNTCTAAAAAAAGGGAAGTAATAAATTGCATTTCAGAACATTCCTATTTTAATGTGTAGCTAGAAGGGGATAGCACAGTTTAATTCATGGTATTAGTAGAATTTGGCCATGCCTGTAAAAGAAAAAATTATAATTAGATATATATTTATTTGTGTGCATTAATCTTAGGGTTTTTGCTGTGAGAACGTCTGCTTTTTTGTGAGATTGTTAACTTGAGTTGTTTCTCACCAGCTAGCACAAAACTCATAATATTAGAGGATAACTCTCCCAATATGATTAGAAAGAAGCAATTCCATACATGCTTTAAGCATGTTGTCAATTTGAGTAAGTCAGGAGGCAGTGACTATTAGCTTCAACTAGGATGTAACAAAATTTGCAGGCAAAAATATTTATACTATATTCATTCTCATCTATAACACAATAGAAGAAAAAAATTTGACTTCTCCATTGAAAGTACACAATATCTCCTACAAGACATGTAGAAACTTTTCTTGAAGGGCTAGGAACTAAACAACTAATTGACTTAATTGTAATGTAGCACCATTATACACAATCAATGCAACTGCCATCCAGACTCACACAGAGACATCCTCCAATGTATTTTGTGGGGGAATAGCCATAAGTGGTGTATAAGTTAGAAAGCAGAAGGTGGAGTCATAGAATCACAGAATAATTTGGGCTGGAAGGAGCACCTCAAGGTCATAGATTCTAATGCTGTCTTCAGATCTGGTCCAGTAAGGCTAGGGTCTTTAGGGCCTTATCCAGCTTGGAGCTTTGAATATCTCTGATCATATAACTTTCACAGCTTCTGTAGCCAGATTATGAGCTACATCATCCACATTACAAAAAAAATATTTTCTTATGTGTAGTCAGCTTTTTAAGTTTTTCAGCTTATTGCTAAATCTTTGAGAGGAGTCTCACTTTGTTTTCTTTACATACTTTTATTAGGTAGCTGTAGAAAACAATAAGGCATCCCATCACCTTTTCCTTCCAAGCCTGTCCATCTTAGCACCTCCTTATATGGCCCCTTACCATGTAGGTGGTCTCTGCTAGACTTACTCCAGTGTGTCCATGTCTTTCCTGTGATAGGAAATCCAGCACTGAAAGTGGTACTCCAGTGCTGGACAAAGAAGAGTCATTTTCCTTGACCTGCTGGCTATACCCTTGATAATAAATCTCAGGATGCTGTTGACCTTTGTTGCAAGGACATGGCATGAACAACGAAGGCTAATAGTCTGAGGACGAGAAAAGCCTTAGCAATCTCTCGTCATCACCCCATATCTGAGCACTCACCAAGTCAGGTTGGCAGTTGGTTGAATCCATGCCTTGTAGGATGTAGTCTCCAGTCACTATCATGTGCCACTATGTTCAGTGGAGACACTTGTTTCAGCCTCATCTGACACAGGTACTTCCATTTTGAGAGGTGTTCCTACTCACCTATTGCTAAGGTAATCTTTTCTGAAGCTGGTGGAGAAGCTTCTGCACATGGAGTACAAGTCCTTTTACTGCCAAGAGACACATCTCTTGCCTTCCTTATCATTGTCTCTAATACTTCCTTCAGTGTGGTCTCTAACCTGCAGTTTATACCTTGTAACTTGGGACTCAGGCTTTTGTCTCTACAAGGTCTCTACACAGACATTGTTGATTTATGTGTGTTGTGATTTAACTCTGGTAGTCAGCCAAGTCCCACACAGCCACTTGGTCACTCCCCTAACAAGGGAGTAAGAAGGTAATAGGAAAGGCAAAAACAAGAAAAGCATATGGGTTGAGACAAAGACAGTCCAAAAAGTAAAACAAAAGCTACATGCTCAAGCAAAGCAGAATAAGGAATTCATTCACTTCTTCCCATGGGCAGGCAGGTGTGCAGCTGTCTCCAGGAAAGCAGGGCTGCATCACATATAATGGTTACTTAGGAAGACAAGTGCCATAACCTGGAATGTCTCCTCCTTCCTCCTTCTTCCCTCAGTTTTACATGCTGAGCACAACCTCATATGGTATGGAATATCATTTTGATCAATTTGGGTCAGCTGTCCCAGCTNGGATGTAGAACTGTTGATGTTGTTATTCCTGCAATAAAAAGAGAGGATGAAGAAGACAATGCATATTTTAGAAATCTCAACATTCACGTCTCTATAGGAAATGGAAGTCATTAATTCAACTCTTAGAAAAATAGATAAAGGATCATTTAAGGAATTACAAAGGCAGTAGAAATGGTAGACAGTCAAGAATAGTCTAGTTGACCGTAAATTAGAAGAGTACCAATCCCAGAGGGAACAAAAAGAGGGGACACAAAAATCTTAAGTGTGAGGAGCTCTCCCTATTTCAATAAGATTAAGAGCTTCTCTAATGAATACAATTGTCAAGGGAAGTATTTAGCAATGTATAGTACCACTTAAGACATATTAAGCACTTGCATTTCCTTATGACTATTCCTCTAGGATAATTTGAAGGACAAATGGTCTCTTGTGGCAGAGTAGGAAGAAGGTTTCCTTTTTTTTTATCTTTGTGGATGTGTCAGAAATAGAGAAATCTCCCCATATAGATGATTTGTCAGTTGTAAGAGAAAGAGAAGTTTACAGCTTAAGACAGATTAGACATAAGGACATTGAAATGTGCAGCAGGACTAAATTCCACATTAGTAAGGGAACCCAAACAGAATCTTGGGGGTCCAGTTTTTACCTACACTTATATATTGCATTTTTTTCCTGTACCTCTCTGCAGTCCTTGCAGTCCCACAATGATTAATTTCGATTTTAACAATATCGTTACAGAAATTAGAAACTTAGGGATCCTCAAACACCTTCTAACACAAAAGCAAGCTATTGTCATATTGTACTGCCCAGTCTCACCAAAGTACTTAAAAAGCCATCTTTTCTCTCTGTTGTGTGTAAGTACAGGTAAGACTCCTACTGTGAATGATTCCTAATGGGACAGGAGGGCATTCTGTCACCATAGTTTGCACAAAATTTCTGGATTTTAGGTTAGGATCGCCACTTGTACTTCATTGTCACCACGCTGCTTACCCCAACCCACACTAAAGAAGGATGAATAGATTGCAGGCTATGCATCCTCAAGAAAAGTGAGTCTGGTTTTTATCAGAATAGACACTTTTGTTATCAATGCATTCATATGTATCTGCACCAATACAAATTATTTAAAAAAAAAAAAAATGCCTCCTGTCTAAAACCTAGGAGAGAGAA